>JARYGA010032833.1:0-49419 GCA_030545235.1 Helianthus tuberosus | reverse complement strand
GAAACTTCTATGGGATAAGGGTGTTGAAACATATGATTATGAATCAAAACAGAAATTCAACATGCGTGTTGCACTTCTATGGACAATTAATGATTTTCCTGCATACGGTTATTTGTCTGGTTGGAGCACGAGTGGATATAAGGCATGTCCAATATGCAATGAAGATGCGAGCAGTATACGTTTACGAGATAGAATAGGATATGTAGGTCATAGGCGATTTCTCCCGACCGATCACTCTTGGAGGAAAGCATAAGATTTTAATGGACAGATAGAGACTAGGCTTGCACCTAAAATTGTCAACGGAGATGATTGCTTACATCAGTTGAAACATCTCCCTATACATCAGCATGGAAAACATCCGGATCATGTAGGTAAAAAGAGAAAACGGAACTCACATGATATAAACTGGTCAAAGAAAAGCATCTTTTTCGAACTCCCATATTGGCCTAAGTTATTGATTCGTCACAATATTGACGTGATGCATGTGGAAAAAAATGTGTGTGAGAATGTGTTGGGAACCCTATTAAACATAGAAGGAAAGACGAAAGACACTGACAAAACCCGACTAGATTTGGAAGATATGAACATACGTAAAGAGCTTCACTTGGTTAGAAAGAATGATCATTGGGTTAAACCACATGCTTTGTATGTTTTAACTCGAGATGAGAGAAAACAATTTTGTAATTTACTTAGCTCTGTGCGTTTCCCAGATGGGTATGCTGGAAATTTAGCTAAAAATGTGATTGCTGAGCAAGGTAAGGTACATGGGCTAAAATCACATGATTGTCACGTCTTAATACAATGCCTAATTCCTATTGCAATCCGTCCCTTTATGACAAAACAGATTCGTGAGGCATTAGTGGAGTTGTCTCAGTTTTTCAAGAAACTTACTCAAGTCACATTACATGTGAATGAGTTGGAAGCGTTGCAAGAAGATGTAGTTAAGATTTTGTGCAAGCTTGAACGTATATTTCCCCCATTATTTTTTACAGTTATGGTTCACTTGTATGTGCATCTTCCTCAAGAGGCAATTTTGGGAGGACCTGGACAATCGAGGTGGACGTATCCAATCGAAAGATACCTTGGCATTTAAAAAAATATGTTAAAAACTTAGCTAAACTCGAAGGCTCGGTAGCAGAAGGTTATGTTGTTGAAGAAGCTATAACATTTTGTTCACACTATTTACGAGGTGTTGAATCCAAGTTAGACAAACGTGACAAAAATGATGACAAAACCTCTAGTGATGCTCAAAGTTGTGCGTTGGATGTTTTTAGATTGAAGGGTCGAGGTATTGGGAAGAAAGAAGTACATATCCTTCCTAGTAATCTTATGAAAAAATCAATATGGTTTATCTTCAACAATTGTCAAGAGGTTCAGCCGTACTTAGAGTAAGTTTTTTTTATATTTGGTTGAATCATTACGAGGAGAAAAGGAACAACATGGGCGGCATATGTATCCTATTTTAGCGCTCCTGTGGGAGGAGCCATTACATGCGAAGTCTTGTTAAATGTCACATCTAGATTTGAGAGACACATTTTGGTCGTATAAACAACGAAGTGGGAATACACGTGGATCTCGCTAAGGTCCATTTTGTTAGAAACTGATCAACACCAAAGATCCCTTCGAGGATACGGAAATTTCTTGGTCACACTAAATATTATCGCAGATTCATTGCAGGATTTTTCGTAGATTGCGCAGCTCTAACCTCTTTAGCACAGCAGGGTGCTGTGTATTCGTGGGAGACAAAATGTGACAACTGTGTTCTATAATCGATGTACAATGTAAAACAATGATGATTATTAATAAAACAATGTTCTTTGGTGTTATTATATGTGTTTTGGTGTTTTTATGTGTGTACTTGTGTTTGGTGATTTTTCAATTCGATTCAATCCCGATTTCAAGCTTTAAATCGCTCTCTGGAAGGTTATACGCGCACCAATGCGTAAATATAACCAGTTTAATGCAACGAACACTCTGGAATAGTGAAATAGGCTTAACATATCTTAAATAACCTCCACATAACTTAGAAATAAGTTTTGGATGGTTTGGTGTGTTGAAATCAAGTTTGTTCGATCGCAGGGACTATTTGTGTCAAACTGTGAAACTATACCGATTTGTATAGTAACAAACATTCTGGAACTTGATCATAAGTTAAACATACCCTAAATAACCTTTACATAGATTAGAAATAGGCTTTGAGGGGTTCGGTATGCTAAAATAAACTTTATTGATCAATAGGGACTAAAAGCGTCAAAAAGTACATAAGTTTGCATTTTCGAGCATATCTTACGTTCTGAATATATCCGGACATCCAAAAATTTATGTAAGCATTAAAATATTTTATTTTAGTGTTTGGCATAAGAAAATTCCATTCGTCGCTTAATTTGGATCGTTTTTGCGTTCGTTACGACTTCCGTCGTAATTAAGCGAATATAACAACCGTACGACCAAACGAGCCGACATCCGAGATATTTTTGAGCATGTTTTGAGTTCCCTATACTTTAACTTCATTTTAGAGCCTTGAATTGAGGTTAACGGGGCTTAAACGTGCCAAAAATGAGCCGAAATGCAAGATTCTGAAGTGCAGGGACCAAATTGTAAATTCTGGAAACTCAACCCACACGGGCCGCGTAAGACTTGGTTGTCTTTTACGTGGGCCGCCTGAGTCACACAGATCAGCAAAACTGATTTTCCAGCTGTTAACAGCTGTTGCACCTGATTATTCCACTTGCAAATGGTTTTTGCAACACCATGGGCTCATTCTAGGGGCTCTAATGGTTTTGGAAAACAATGGGCCCAAGTGGAGGGCCTAGATCGAAGCTCGTTTCCCGATAAACGATCCTAATGGTTGTAGATTTCCTATAAATACCCCTCCCCCACTTCACTTCATTCTCACAAAAATATGATCTAAGATGCTCTAAGTTGGGGCCTTTGCTTCATACCTGAGCTACTTGGATCAAGATTTGCTTGCGGGGACCCTTTGTAAGTATTCCTTCGTTCTTTTCATTCGTTTTTATCGTAAAAGTCAAACTGCGTTTGACTTTCTGCATTAACCAGTTTATGGTCAATGCGAAGTTCGTTTGAACTTCATAACGTGAGCGTAATCACGATGGTTATAGTCCCTAGTTACTATACCTACTGATTACCACGTTATCTAGGCTCAGAGATGAGTCATAGTTTCGGCCAAAATGCGTTTTCTCGCGTATTTTGTAACCAAACTACTTTTAGGTATCAAAACCGTTTGTTTTGATTCCAAACCTGTTTTCTAACTTAACTAAATATGTTTTAGCATGTTTAGCTCGTCACTTTTAGTTTAGTGCTTGTGTAGAGTCGTAAGTCAAGCGGACTGAACACCCGCTTAGACTTTCGAACACGACCCGTTTGGTCGATCATTAGGATCCGACCAAACATGCTTACTGACCATAGTTGTATAGGGAATAACCTTCCGAGGTTATACCTTATGGTCACTTAGGTTTAATTAGTTGTATGATAGGTAGTTTATATGCCTTAGGTAAATGACCAAAATTCCCTTTTCATGCGTAATTGGTAATTAAGCATATGTAACCTAAACTTTTGTCACGTAACAGATTATGTAACATATTTAAACATGTTTTGGCATATAATACTTGTCATAGGACTAGTTAGACGTCTCGAACGCGCATTTGCGCGCACGACACGTTAGAGTAGCGTAAGCTACCTTAATGGGTCGCGATGGGTCGAAAGCACTTAGGTTAGGTTCTGATTTTGGATGTAGGCTTTGTTAGACCATATCACATGAGTTCCAACACTCATTTGGTTTACAAGACCTCATTCTGTCCGATCTTCCGATTTAGGAGTCTATTGTTTGACTAGTGACTCGATTACTAGGTGCTGCTTGATTTCTCTGGTTTACTTGAGTTTGTTGAAGTTCTATTGATTGAGGATACTTTGCACTTCATATGAGTACATAGTTCCCCTATTTTACTGTTTTCAATTGTTTTGGGGTGATTCATATGTACGAAAATGATTTCAAGGTTTAAACGATGATTTCAAAAACAATTAAAACGATTTATACTAAACTAATAACGATTTCGATAATGTGAACGAACTCGTTGGTTGTAGTTACATAACGAATGACATTCATTAATTTTGGCCGAACCGACCAGTATTAGGTTATGGTACCATAGGATCTGACAAATCCCGTTATTGCACTGCACCCATGGTTATGTGTGGGGGTTGTGGGTAACGACTGAATCTGTGATTGTTAACTTACCCTTTGGAGGTTTGTTAATGCGAGAAGCGAGAAACGAGGTAGTCGAGTCACGAAGGTTTGAATGTTATTAGCGAGACGACCATAAATAGTTTTCACAATTTAAAACGAGGATGATTTAAATGATTTAAACGAGTTAACGATTTGGAAACGATTTGAACAAGATAAATGAATTGGATAAATTATTGGTAGATACACCGCTGGTACTTCTTATATATAAGTGTTTTCAACATATTACATACCGTGATGTTATTTAGGTCACTTGGGTAAACGATTTTGAAATGATGTCACACAACGATGTTTTCTAAAAGATATGAACCATACGAGTTTTATTAACGAGTTTTTACGAGATGATTTACGAATTGGTTTACTAAACGAAATGTTTTGGAGTTAAGAATCATGGCTATGAATTTTTATAAACTATAACCATCTTGATTTGAGTTGGTTAGCTCTGTTGCAATACACTTTTCAAAACGAGGTTTGTATTTTGACTCTTGTAGTCTAATAAAGTACTGCAACATGTAAACGAAGCCATGATTCTGATACTCTTGTAAAACCTATGTACTCGCCAGCATTTCTTTACTGACTTTGTTTTTACATATGTTTCAGGTATTGTTGCTTGATTGATTTCTAGGATGCATGCGTCACATAGGATCTGGACAAGGCCTTAGTGACAAAATAACTATGATAGTCGATATGAAACTTGTTTGTTATGTGTTAAGACAATGTAAATGTTTAATATTATCAATAAAACAAAACTCTTTTTGTATCCATGGTTATGAAACAAAAATTCTGTTACAACACTCCCGGACGTTTCCGCCACGATTTGTTGTTTTACGTGGTAAGGATGTGACAGAAAAGTTGGTATCAGAGCCAATGGTTATAGGGAATTAGGTTATTAGTAATGCTTTGACCTAGACTATAACTTTCTAGGACCCCAACGCAAGTTTTCTGCGTTTAGATTTTTAAAAACAAAATCGTCACCTACCCTTAGGTGATAACCACAACGAGAACACAAATTTTAAATCTGCTTCGAAAATTAATCATCCGTTCTAGGATGATTGATTACTAGGTTTTGAACCCTTTCAGTTTGACTCATATTTGGCTTGGTGCCTTTTGAATTTTCAAAATCTCGTCAAAGTTTGTGTCTAAATAATGTGAACACGTGCAAACTGGAAGAGTGAATGCCTGTACCCTGAGTTTTCTGTCTAAGGCTAGAGTGTTCGTACAAATCCACATAATCGGACCAGTCACTCTTACCTGGGAACTCTTGGGGTGAGTATTCACTTATAGGCGAGCATGTCTTCGTGATACGTTATTTTAACCCATTTACTTTGATTAGTCACCGCGTGTCGTTCGTTTGTTCGAGGTAACGAACAAATGATCGCCTTCCTTGTGTTTTGTCAAAATTTTCAATACCTCTTTTGTTTTTCCTAATTATCAACCTCACTCGTTTCTCATATTTCCTTGTTAGACAATGCCTCCTCGAAGTGATGCTCAATCTTTTACTACTAAAGAAGTCGCAGCCCTTGTCTCTCAGCAAATGGCTGCTGTGCTTCCAGGTGTTGTGACCCAAATCCACGAGTTATACAACAACAATAATAATAACAATGCACAATGTAATTTCAAGAATTTCAATTCTGCTAAACCGCTAAAGTTTTCTGGGTTGCAAGGAGAAACTGCGCTCCTGCAGTGGTTTGAGAGTATCGAGAGCACATTCAGACATGTGCAGTGTCCGAATCCGTGTAAGGTTGAATTTGCATCAAGCGTGTTTGAGAAGCGAGCTCTTACCTGGTGGAACGGTATTATGCGTGATAGGGGTGCCGAAGTGGCATTAGCACAAACATGGGAAGAGCTTTGAGCTCTCATGATGAAAGAGTTTTGTCCCCGTCACGAAATTCGAGCTTTGGAACGAGAGTTTGACGATTTAAAGCAAGATGGGGGTGAACACTGTGCGTATACGGATCGTTTTGAGGAACTAAGTCTTTTGTGTCCTACTATGGTTACCCCGTTGGAGAAAGCGATAGAGAGGTATATCGATGGTTTACCTGATTCCATATAGGATATTGTGACTGGCATTAATCCTACTACTGTTCGTCACGCGATCGAGTTATCTGCTACCCTGACTGAGTCTCAAGTCAGGAAGGGTAAACTTACCCGCAAGGGTGATAAGAAGAAGTCGACCGATTCTGTCAAGGAAAAGGGTAAGGGTAAGAAAGGTGAGTCGTCGAAGAAGTAAAAAAAGCGAAAGGGTGCTCAGAATTTTGCTGTTACAGCACAGACTGCTCAGAACCCGCAGAACCCACCAGCTCAACCGTCTGCAAAGAAGGTGTATGCTGGTACCGCACCTCATTGTGCTCGCTGCAACGGTCATCATGTTGCACAACAAGCTTGCAAGCAATGCACAACGTGTGGTAAACTTGGGCATTTGGCCAGTATTTGTCGTTTGGGACAAAATCAGGTTGCCCAGGTTCAAGCTCCGGTTCAGGGGAATGCTGCAAGATTCCCACCGGGTTCCTGTTTCAATTGTGGAGAGTTTGGACACTTCAGCAAAAATTGTCCGAGGTTGGTGAACGCGAATGCTAATGCGAACCCGAATGCGAATGTCAACGCAAATGCGAATCCCGCTCGTGGACGAGCATTCAATTTGAATGCAAACGAAGCGAGGGCTGACAACAAGGTGGTTAATGGTACGTTTCTTGTTAACAATCGACCTGCGTCTATTCTTTTTGATTCTGGTGCCGACAGAAGTTTTGTTTCATTGTCATTTGAGCGTTTGCTTGCGATACCTAGAACTAAATTGAGGAAACCCTTATCTGTCGAAGTTGCTTCTGGTAAACCTCTTGTTCTCGATTCTGTTATTCGTGATTGTCAGTTAAACCTTGATAACCATCTTTTTTCAATTTACCTCACGCCAATGCAACTTGGGAGTTTCGACATTATTATTGGGATGGATTGGTTGACCAAACACCATGCTGGGGTGGTTTGTTTCGATAAGATCGTTCGTATTCCTCTTTCGTCTACTGAAGTTTTAGAAGTTCGTGGCGAGAAACCTTCAGGTGGATTGAAGCTTATGTCGTGTATGGAACCCCAAAGGTATTTATGAAAAGGATATGTTGCTTTTCTAGCACATGTCACCGAGGAGAAAAGCAAGAGTAAGAGTTTCCAGGATATTCCGATTGTTCGGGATTATCCAGAGGTGTTTCCTGATGAACTGCCTGGTTTGCATCCAGTTCGTCAAGTCGAATTTCATATTGACCTTGTACCCAATGCCAACCCGATTGCAAAAGCACCTTATCGTCTTGCACCGTCTGAGATGCAAGAGTTATCAAAACAGCTTCAAGAGTTATCTGATAAAGGATTCATTCGTCCAAGCTTTTCACCATGGGGCGCTCCTGTCCTTTTCGTGAAAAAGAAAGATGGATCTTTTCGAATGTGTATCGATTATTGTGAGCTTAACAAGCTTACCATCAAGAATCGATATCCCCTACCTCGAATTGATGATCTCTTTGATCAGCTGCAAGGTGCTACCTGTTTTTCCAAGATCGATCTGCATTCTGGGTATCATCAACTTCGTGTTCTCGAAGAAGATATTCCCAAAACTGCTTTCCGCACAAGATATGGGCATTACGAGTTTACTGTCATGCCTTTTGGTTTGACAAATGCCCCAGCTATCTTCATGGACTTAATGAATAGGGTCTATAAACCTTATTTAGACAAGTTCATCATTGTGTTCATCAATGATATTCTCATTTATTCAAAGTCTCGAGCCGAGCACGAGCAACACCTTCGCTTAACATTGGAACTCCTGAAGAAAGAACAACTTTTTGCTAAATTCTCCAAGTGTGAATTCTGGCTTGAAGAAGTTCAATTCTTGGGTCATATAGTCAATGAGCAGGGTATTCACGTGGATCCATCCAAGATTGCTGCTATTAAGGACTGGAATACACCGACGACACCTACAGAGATTCGATCTTTTCTTGGTCTAGCTAGTTATTATCGACGTTTCATTTCAAATTTCTCGAAGATTGCGGTTCCACTCACTGCTTTGACTCAGAAGAATAAGCCTTTTGAGTGGGGACCTAAGCAAGAAGAAGCGTTCAAAACGCTGAAACAGAAGCTATGTAATGCTCCTATTCTATCTCTGCCCGATGGAAACGATGATTTCATTGTCTATTGTGACGCGTCGAATCTAGGACTTGGTTACGTTCTTATGCAACGAGGTAAAGTCATAGCTTATGCATCTAGACAGCTGAAAATTCATGAGAAGAACTATACGACTCATGATCTTGAGTTAGGAGCTGTGGTTTTCGCGCTTAAAATCTGGAGACACTACCTCTATGGCACGAAGTGTGTGGTTTTCACAGACCACAAGAGTCTCCAGCATATTCTTAATCAGAAGGAGCTGAACATGAGGCAACGACGTTGGGTTGAGCTCTTAAGTGATTACGATTGCGAGATTCGCTACCATCCTGGTAAGGCAAATGTCGTAGCTGATGTGCTTAGTCGAAAGGAGCGAGTCAGGCTTCATTCTGTTCAAACTCTATCTGATCTACAGACTCGTGTTCTTCAAGCTCAGCAATTTTGTGTTTCACAAAATTTGATAGGTAAGGAATTACCACGTCAACTTGAGCTTAAACTCGAAGCAAAGGACGATGGGTTGCTCTATTTCAAGGATCGATTGTGGATTCCGAAACAAGATGATCTTCGCACCTTGGTAATGGACGAATCTCATAAGTCTCGATATTCTATCCATCCTCGTGATGATAAAATGTACAAGGATCTTCGTACCCAGTGTTGGTGGCCTGGTATGAAAAAGGATGTTGCCTTGTATGTATCGAAATGCCTAACGTGTCTCAAAGTCAAGGCTGAACATCAACGACCTTCTGGCTTGCTTGTACAACCAGAGATACCGGTTTGGAAGTGGGAGAACATTGCGATGGATCTCATCACTAAAGTAGCGCGTACATCTAAAGGTCACGATGTGATTTGGGTTATTATCGATCGATGAACGAAATCAGCTCATTTCATTCCTATTCGCGAGGATCTATCTGCTGATAAACTTGCAAAGATTTATGTTGATGAGATTGTATCACGACATGGTGTTCCCTTGGATATCATTTCTGACCGTGATGCTCGATTTTCATCTCATTTCTGGAAGACCATGCAATCTGCTATGGGAACCCAACTGAATCTAAGCACTGCTTATCATCCCCAAACAGATGGACAATCTGAGAGAACGATTCAAACTTTGGAGGATATGCTTAGAGCATGCGTGATAGACTTTGGTGGTAATTGGGATTCTCATCTTCCATTGATCGAGTTCTCTTACAACAATAGTCATCATGCTAGTATTAATATGGCACCATTCGAAGCTCTCTACGGTCGAAAATGCCGTTCACCTGTCTGTTGGAATGAGATCGGTGAAGCTCAGCTTACTGGACCTGAGCTCATTCTGGAAACAACAGACAAAATCAAGAAAATTCGCGATAATCTTGTGACAGCTCGAAGCCGTTAAAAGAGTTATGCGGATATGCGATGCAAGCCCTTAGAATTTCAAGTCAGAGACCATGTCCTACTCAAGGTTTCACCTTGGAAGGGAGTCGTGATATTTGGAAAGAAAGGAAAACTTACACCTCGATATGTGGGACCATTTAAGATTGTGGAAAGAATTGGGAAGGTTGCCTATCGACTAGAGCTACCTCCAGAGATTGGAAATATTCATCCGACTTTTCACGTGTCCAATTTGCGAAAGTGTTTAGCTGATGCTGATCTTCACATTCCTCTCGACGAGATCCGAATTGATGAAACGATGCACTTTGTCGAGAAACCCGTGGAGATAGTGGACCGTGCTTTCAAACAGTTGAAGAACAAACGAATTCGATTGGTAAAAGTTCACTGGGAATCCAAACATGGCCCAGAGTTTACTTGGGAATGTGAGGACCAGTTGAAGACGAAATATCCGCATTTGTTTTCACAAGTTTCCTCTAAATAAAATTTCGGGACGAAATTTCCTGAAGTAGGGGAGACTGTGACAACTGTGTTCTATAATCGATGTACAATGTAAAACAATGATGATTATTAATAAAATAATGTGTTTTGGTGTTATTATATGTGTTTTGGTGTTTTTATGTGTGTACTTGTGTTTGGTGATTTTTCAATTCGATTCAATCCCGATTTCAAGCTTTAAATCGCTCTCTGGAAGGTTATACGCGCACCAATGCGTAAATATAACTAGTTTAATGCAATGAACACTCCGGAATAGTGAAATAGGCTTAACATATCTTAAATAACCTCCACATAACTTAGAAATAAGTTTTGGATGGTTTGGTGTGTTGAAATCAAGTTCGTTCGATCGTAGGGACTATTTGTGTCAAACTGCGAAACTGTACCGATTTGTATAGTAACGAACATTCTGGAACTTGATCATAAGTTAAACATACCCTAAATAACCTTTACACAACTTAGAAATAGGCTTTGAGGGGTTCGGTATGCTAAAATAAACCTTATTGATCAATAGGGACTAAAAGCGTCAAAAAGTGCATAAGTTTGCATTTTCGCGCATATCTTACGTTCTGAATATATCTGGACATCCAAAAATTTATGTAAGCATTAAAATATTTTATTTTAGTGTTTGGCATAAGAAAATTCCATTCGTCGCTTAATTTGGATCGTTTTTGCGTTCGTTACGACTTCCGTCGTATTTAAGAGAATAACGAAACTGTAAGACCAAACGAGCCGACATCCGAGATATTTTTGAACATGTTTTGAGTTCCCTATACTTTAACTTCATTTTAGAGCCTTTAAATGAGGTTAACGGGGCTTAAACGTGCCAAAAATGAGACGAAATGCAAGATTCTGAAGTACAGGGACCAAATTGCAAATTCTGGAAACTCAGCCCACACGAACCGCCTAAGACTTGCTTGTCTTTTATGCGGGCCGCCTGAGTCACCCAGATCAGCAAAACTGATTTTCCAGCTGTTAACAGTTGTTGAACCTGATTATTCCACTTGCAAATGGTTTTTGCAACACCATGGGCTCATTCGAGGGGCTCTAATGGTTTTGGAAAACAATGGGCCCAAGTGGAGGGCCTAGATCGAAGCTCGTTTCCCGATAAACGATCCTAATGGTTGTAGATTTCCTATAAATACCCCCCCACTTCACTTCATTCTCACAAAAATATGATCTAAGATGCTCTAAGTTGGGGCCTTTGCTTCATACCTGAGCTACTTGGATCAAGATTTGCTTGCGGGGACCCTTTGTAAGTATTCCTACGTTTTTTTCATTCGTTTTTATCGTAAAAGTCAAACTGTGTTTGACTTTCTGTATTAACCAGTTTATGGTCAATGCGAAGTTCGTTTGAACTTCATAACGTGAGCGTAATCACGATGGTTATAGTCCCTAGTGACTATACCTGCTGATTACCACGTTATCTAGGCTCAGTGACAAGTCGTAGTTTCGGCCAAAATGCGTTTTCTCGCGTATTTTGTAACCAAACTACTTTTAGGTATCAAAATCGTTTGTTTTGATACCAAACCTGTTTTCTAACTTAACTAAACATGTTTTAGCATGTTTAGCTCGTCACTTTTAGTTTAGTGCTTGTGTAGAGTCGTAAGTCAAGCGGACTAAACACCCGCTTAGACTTTCGAACACGACCCGTTTGGTCGATCATTAGGACCCGACCAAACATGCTTAGTGACCATAGTTGTATAGGGAATAACCTTCCGAGGTTATACCTTATGGTCAGTTAGGTTTAATTAGTTGTATGATAGGTAGTTTATATGCCTTAGGTAAATGACCAAAATGCCATTTTCATGCGTAATTGGTAATTAAGCATATGTAACCTAAACTTTTGTCATGTAACAGATTATGTAACATTTTTAAACATGTTTTGGCATATAATAATTGTCATAGAACTAGTTAGACGTCTCGAACGCGCATTTGCGCGCACGACGCGTTAAAGTAGCGTAAGCTACCTTAATGGGTCGCGATGGGTCGAAAGCACTTAGGTTAGGTTTCGATTTAGGATGTAGGCTTTGTTAGACCATATCACATGAGTTCCAACACTCATTTGGTTTACAAGACCTCATTCTATCTGATCTTCCGATTTAGGCGTCTATTGTTTCACAATTTAAAACGAGGATGATTTAAACGGTTTAAACGAGTTAACGATTTAGAAACGATTTGAACAAGATAAACGAATTGGATAAACGATTGGTTTTTGGTTAAGTGTTTAGATAACGGGATAGGTGTAATGTGGGAAAGCATGGTAGATACGCCGCTGGTACTTCTTATATATAAGTGTTTTAAACATATTACATACCGTGACGTTATTTAGTTCACTTGGGTAAACGATTTTGAAACGATGTCACACAACGATGTTTTCTAAAAGATATGAACCATACGAGTTTTATTAACGAGTTTTTACGAGATGATTTACGAATTGGTTTACTAAACGAAATGTTTTGGAGTTAAGAATCATGGCTACGAATTTTTATAAACTATAACCATCTTGATTTGAGTTGGTTAGCTATGTTGCAATACACTTTTCAAAACGAGGTTTGTATTTTGACTCTTGTAGTCTAATAAAGTACTGCAACATGTAAATGAAGCCATGATTCCGATACTCTTATAAAACCTATGTACTCGCCAGCATTTCTTTGCTGACTTTGTTTTTACATATGTTTCAGGTATTGTTGCTTGATTGATTTCTAGGATGCATGCGTCACATAGGATCTGGACACATACCTTTGGCTGAGTTCTACAGCGGCAGTTACCATTCTAGTATTCAGAGAGCTCTGTTTGAGGTATTGCATGGACGGTGTCACCAACCTCTTTATTGGATTAAGGTGGTTGACAACGCAATCGCAGGTCCACGACTTGTACTTGAAACTCTTGGGAAGATTGCTTGGATCAGAAATCGTCTGGCGGCAACGAGTGACCGTCAGGAAAGCTGATAGGCTTAGGAAACACAGGAAGATCGTTGTAAGCCATCGTATCATGTTGAAAGTCTCACCCTGGGAGGGTGTGGTACGCTTGGGAAGCGTTGCGAGCTTAACCTACATCACTTTGAGCCATACAACACTCTGGGAAGAATAGATAACGTGACTTACAAACTCGGGATACCCAACGAATTGGTTAACGTGCACAATGCCATTTAAGTCTCGAATTTAAGGCAGTGTTTATCCGATGGAACGTTTGTGATTTCTTTGTTATTTAAACGCAATGATCAAAGGAAGCTTTGGTGTCCTCAACTTATTTAAATGGTGGAATCAACTTCTGACATCATTGGCGAATTTCGGGACGAAATTCCCTTTCAAGTTGGGGATGATGTGGCACCCGACTGACTTCGCGATCCTGTTTCTACAATTTGGTTTACGTTGTGTCTGCGTAGTTATCTGGATGATTAGTGATTGTGTGTAATGCTTGATTATTATGTGTGTAGTGTTGCATATAGTTTAATGAAGGTAAAGATGAAACGTTAAGTGATGAATTAAGTTATGTTGGCTCGATCTCAATATCCATAGGATAGGGTGCACATACATGTAGCATTGGTGAATAAATCATATGTCATAGCTTCTTGGTTAACACATGGAAATTAGATATTAAATGGTTAATGGAATTGGATATGCATATGTTAAACTTCTGTTATCAGTAATGGGTACGGGATAGGCATCATTGTGTTGGGTTAGTTTGTGTAAACATGAAACAAGGTTATAATATGGTAAAAAGGAATGCTTAGGGTTTTTGAAAATCATGAAAACCACTATTAAATTGGTATCAAAGATGAAACGATTGGGCCAAGGGAAGTGAGATCCAATAAAATTCGGGCCCTCACTTGATGTTGTTATGTAGTGGGCCGCTCACTAAACAGAATTATATCAGGCCCAATCGCATAAACCAACAGTCCACTCGCAGTTGAGTTTGGGCCTTTTATACAAACTGGATTATTGCTTTGAACTAGGCCGCACAACCGGGTGGGCCTAGGGTGCAACTGGGCCGTGAACTCAGCTTCAGCCGCGCAGGGTGCGGGCTGGCTTTGTTTGGGCCAGGGGTTTGAGTTTGGGCTTTACATATTAAGGCCGATTAGGATGACCTACCAAACACTTAAGTTACTTAGTAACCATTTGGGTCGTGTTCACGTGTGAGTGGCAAATTAGTTGTGAACTGTTTAAGTGAAACAAGCATTTATGGAGCTAACTTGCAATGTGAATGTGTGTCGGTATTGATACTTGCTACAACTTGTGTGATAGTACGAACTATGCTTGTTATGACATACGTGATGATTATATGTTTGGTAGTTTATTGCTTGAGCAATACGTGTGACTAGATACGTGAATTGTGAATTCATGAAACTGACTGTCTCTGGTAACCACGATAGGATTTGATTGATAAACTGTTTAACGAGCGTTTAATCTAACCGAGCAAACCAAAGGTGAGTTCATTTCTCTTGAGCATGCGTCCCGGTGGTTGGGACAGTCATTGGGCATCCCTGAGAGGGATGGGTTTGGGTAAATCAATTGGGTATTCCTGAGAGGAATACGTCTTGTGGTAAATCTGGAATGTTGGATAATATACTCGTCCTATCACCTTTAAAGTCCCTCCGTGTTGTTTGGTTACCTGAGAGGTAACAAGGTATTAGTTAGTAGCGTTACTTAGGTTTGGCACCCTCACCCCGTACCGGAGAGGACGGGTGTGAACTAATGACCTAGTCATGACCAATGCTTTGATAGGAGCATTGGAGAAAGGGCAATGTAAATCAGGAGCCGTCTTGTATTCGGGATATTATCAACATTAAATTCAATGGATTAACTAAACACTTGGTAATCAACGTTTTCGTAAAACTATGAACTCACCAGCGTTGTCTGATACACTTGTTGCATGCTCGCAGGTCGTTAGATGTCTTGAAATTGGAACTTGCTGTCTGGAGTAGCTGGAGTGGTCATGGGTCGACTGGAGGGATTCATATGATTGAATTATTTAAATTATACATTGGTTTTGAAACAGTTAACTCTGGTTTACTATTTGCTTCTGCTGAACATGTTGGTTTTTATTTAAACTTGTTGATGGTATTTTTCATTAATAATTGAGGATTTTATTTAGAAACTTGTATGGGTTCAAAGTAATTAGTGGCTCGTTGTTGGTACGTCACACGCCTAACAGGGACTTTCCCTAGGTGGTATTTTGGGGGTGTGACAGTTTGGTATCAGAGCCACTGGTTATAGTGAACTTGGTTTTAAAACGTTTTTATAAAACCAGACTATAACCGAACAGATCCGAAATCGACCATGACACTCAGCTCCAGATTGCAAGGGTCGTCTTTCTCACTTGTTGCGTACATTACATGGCTAGAACACATTTGTTTATGACATAGCATACGGACACACACTTGTCACTATAGTATGATTACATGAATTGCTTGCTTACATTACGATGCATTTGTAGTATGTCATAGTCTTGGGATTTCTTGGATCTTATCATTTTGATAACCTCTGTTTGGCACTCGAGTTTGGGGAACCATTCGACATGAGTTAGGAGGAACTGAGATGAGCATGCAAATCACAATATTATTGTGGGTGCACACATAATAATAATGTGGGGTGCATGCGAGTCCCAATGAGGCTTAACAAGTGAAAAAGGGGTTCCGTTCCGTAATTTGATTGATGTGAAACACAACAGTCCATAGGAGCTGTAGCAGTGATTGTCTCCTACTCGAACACGATCTTTTCACTTCTCACTGCATCCTTTCGAATCTCGATGCTATCGAGTATTACCTGAACACCTATCTGAATGCCTAGCGAACTGTGTAAAATGTTAGGTGCTTGTACGAACATCCCCGAGTTGGATGTTGCAACGACAATGATTGGTCTATATCTTTCTCACCTTTCTTCGTTTGCTGGAACTTAACGTGTTGACGTCTTAAATCCCGAAGTGCGATCACTTCTGCAACACTATCGCAACATACCGTGTATTACTCAGTCAACTTGCAAGAACGATGGACAAGAGGGTAAACGTAGTACTTTACTCGCTTCAGCATTTGAACGACCCTAGTTACCGGCAACGAACATCAACGATTTGACTCCAATCGAATCCTTAACCCTAGTCAGCGACTTATGGGAGTCAACTTTTAAGAATTAATCGGGACATAAATGATGACAATTAACTATGGTGTGGAATGTGTAACTACTAGCACAATGAGTAGCGCCTTAGAACGTGGCACGGAATGTGAAAAGATGGACTCTGTTGGTGGAAGATTATAGGGCTTCGTTTCAAGCAACGACATTAGAGGCAACAGTCTCGACAACATCAAGGTACTCGTAATCGTAGCCTACCGTATGGAAACAAAGTTGACTTTGACAAGGATTGACTGTTATTAAGTCAAATGACAACAACCAAGGGAGCAATGACAGTGTTGGGAACCCACGTGACTGTAACAACACTGGTAGTGGTGCATGTGGAAGGGCATTTAGGATTGGCGTGGGCGACGCCATGATAGTAGCAGCGTGGTAGCTCATGTGGGTAGCAAATCGCTTCATCTCGGTTCAGCTTAACCCTGATGCTTCTCGAAACCGAACCTGTTGTAGAACCGGGCAATGGAAAGTCAATTGAAACCTCATATGTTCGTTGGGATACGAACTCAACCTTGTGGGACAAGTGTTCAGCATCGACTTCCTTCTACTACCCTTGACAGTTTTGATGCAGTAGTTAGTGTGGATTGGTTATCTAGAGATCGCGCAGATGTACCCAGTGAGGAGGAAATTTCATGTGGAGAACCGTTATCAGTTCTAAAGCGTCAGCGTTGTGCAAAGTCTAGCGCCATTTTAGCTATGAAGGCCAGAAGCTTCTACGGAGGGATTACTCCGCTATATAGCAACCGTTACCGATGCTAGGGCTAAGGAAAAAGAGGATCGAGGATCCACCAATTGCTCATGATTCCTTTCGGTGTGCTACCCAAGGAACTTTCAGGTTTACTTCCGCAACTGTTAGGTGAAATCTCAGTCTGATCTCACGTCAGAAGCAGCCCCGACTACAGGTACTCTTACCGTCTTGCGCTAGGAGGGTTGCAAGCGCTGTCTAATCAACTGCAAGAACTGTTGAACAGGAGTTTTGTCGGGACAAGATTTTCGCTTTGGGGAGCCCCAGTTATATCCGTAAGATAAGCCTTATTGTTGGACATGGGTACTGATTATCCAGAACTCAACAAGGTGGCAGTCAAGAACCATTTACCTCGACCATGTATTGACGACCTGTTGACCAGTTACGAGGGTCAAGCTCCCACTCGAGGGTTGGCTAACGAACGAACTATCATCAGAGGGAAGTCCAAGGGGAGAATGCTCTTAGAACATCATATCGAACGCAATGCGGCCATTGCGACTTTATACACCATGATCATCAAGTTAATCAACACACCAGCAGCTTCATGGACCACAAGAATCGACCGTGTTTGTTGATGACGTTTTGAATCATTACCATGAGAAAGGAACAACATGGGCAGCATATGTATCCTATTTTAGCGCTCCTGTGGGAGGAGCCATTACGTGTGAAGTCTTGTTAAATGTCACATCTAAATTCTAGAGACACATTTTGGTTGTATAAACACCGAAGTGGGAATACACGTGGGTCTCGCTAAGGTCCATTTTGTTAGAAACTGATCAACACCAAAGATCCCTTCGAGGATACGGCAATTTCTTGGTCACACTAGATACTATCGCAGATTCATCACAGGATTTTTCGAAGATCGCGCAGCTCTAACCTCTTTAGCACAGCAGGGTGCTGTGTATTCGTGGGAGACAAAACAGGAGAACGACTATTCAGTTTTCGAATTCCAACTCTGCAATGCACTGAGCATCGCTTCTATCCAAATCAGAGTCCCAGTAACACACCCATTGCAACACGAGAGGGTGATGACTTACGTGATGGAGTTACGAAGAGGAACTGCACGACACACAATCTGCGGTGGAAACCATGGTCTTTGGATTTAAGATGAAGGCATTACTTGGACGGTACCGAATGCACTACTTAGACCGATCACAAGGGCCTCCCGTATACCTGGGTTTCGAAAGAGCTAAATCAATTAATGGCATCGCTGGATGGAACTTTTGGATGATTACGACTGTGAAACTTGAATGAGCACGAGTTTTGCAGCTCACTATCGACTCTAACCTACCTGATCAGACTCGCTCTGTTCAAACTGGAGAACTGAAGGAAGAAGATTTTCAAGTTGAATCCATGCGGGGCATGGAGAAGCAACCTTTGACAGATCGGATGATATTCACCACCTCAAGGAGCGAATGGGGATCTAATTATACAGCAACTTTTGGGAACTTGTATTGAGCAAGCATACCGGCTTCGATATTCTAACCGTCTGGGTTTTGACGAGAGATATTGGGATCTATAAATCTTGCACTAGTGATCGGGCATGAAGGCCCACCTGGCAATGTTTGTGACTAATGTTTGACTTGTGGGAGAGTCAAGGTGAGTATCAGCAACGTTTTGGGAACAGACTACCACGGATTTTGTCACTGGACTACCTGGAACTCAGAACGGAAATAACTTCATTTGGGTGCTCGTTGATTATTGCATGTAATCGGTACACTTTCTCGCAAACAAGGAAGATTGTCAAGTCTTCGCATCCTCTAAATAACTAATTGCGAAGGGCGGTTTTAGGCACGAGGTGCCAACTTCTGTTACCTCTGATTTTGATCTATACCTGTTTACGTTAGACATTACACAACACTCTTGGTTCCCGTTTGGACATGAGCATTACTTATCACCATAGGGCAAATGGTCGGAGTAAATGAAACCCCCCTGACACTCAAAGACATACTGCGAGCATGTGTGGGATTGACTTGGTGAAAATTGGAAGGACACATACCTTTGGCTGAGTTCTACAGCGGCAGTTACCATTCTAGTATTCAGAGAGCTCTGTTTGAGGTATTGCATGGACGGTGTCACCAACCTCTTTATTGGATTAAGGTGGTTGACAACGCAATCGCAGGTCCACGACTTGTACTTGAAACTCTTGGGAAGATTGCTTGGATCGAAAATCGTCTGGCGGCAACGAGTGACCGTCAGGAAAGCTGATAGGATTAGGAAACACAGGAAGATCGCTGTAAGCCATCGTATCATGTTGAAAGTCTCACCCTGGGAGGGTGTGGTACGCTTGGGAAGCATTGCGAGCTTAACCTACATCACTTTGAGCCATACAACACTCTGGGAAGAATAGATAACATGACTTACAAACTCGGGATACCCGACAAATTGGGTAACGTGCACAATGCCATTTAAGTCTCGAATTTAAGGCAATGTTTGTCCGAAGGAACGTTTGTGATTTCTTTGTTATTTAAACGCAATGATCAAAGGAAGCTTTGGTGTCCTCAACTTATTTAAATGGTGGAATCAACTTCTGACATCATTGGCGAATTTCGGGACGAAATTCCCTTTCAACTTGGGGATGATGTGGCACCCGACTGACTTCACGATCCTGTTTCTACAATTTGGTTTATGTTGTGTCTGCGTAGTTATCTGGATGATTAGTGATTGTGTGTAATGCTTGATTATTATGTGTGTAGTGTTGCATATAGTTTAATTTGAGTTTCTATCGCTTCACTCTTCTGTGCTTACTTGTTAAATTTTGTGACGAAATTTCTTTCAAGTTGGGGATAATGTGACAACCCGAACTCTCATGGTTAGCGTCTTTCAGTCTGGTAATCCTGATTTCTCATTATTCCTCTTTCATGTTTTTTGCTATGTTAAACCTGTTAAATGTAAACGCAGTTGAGTGTGTAATTGAATCTGTTATTAGTGTTAAGTTGTCGAGATGGGCCGCACATACTTTGGGCTGCACACACATACACTTTTGTTACTCATAATATATTTCGGCCCACACTAGTGTCAAACCCGAATCACACAAGCCCAAGCCATTACATGTGTTAATTGACTTACTCTTGGCCCACATTACTTGGAGTCTAGCCGAGCCCACATCTGAGCCCAAATACACACTGTGACAACCGTCACTTTTCCGTACATCCATACACTCAATGAACAGTAATTTGTGCTTAAATGACTGTGCATGATCTGGTTTACCAAACAAATAAAATTTTGAATTCCATGCAAGTGAATACATGCACGTGTTATACTACAAGAATTACTTTATGATAGCGTTGCGTCAAATATATTAGTAAACTCATCGGTAAGACACCTCGTGTCAACAATACTACAGAAAGCAGTCAGACAATAGAATTGGATCCTAGGTGTAGGTCCAGTGACAAAAGTATATTAAAAACCCAAGAACATATACAAGGGTTTACATATAGACCTTCCAAAAGCTAAAATACGCACTAAAAAGCACCCGAAACTCACTTTAAGTGCAGAATTTTATTAAATTCAGCTATGAATCAGCATTTAACGTATAAATATCATGCAGAAATTTTGATTTATCATCCAGAATACTTCCCTGAGTGTCGGGAATTGAAAGTGTTACAAAAGAATACTTGAACGACACTAAACGGTGCATTTTAGCACTTAAACGAACCGGTATGTAACCGAACAACCGGACATTACCCGGAACACCAAAATATTGCTAGAAGCAATGTTTTTATTTTTCTGAGCTAGTTAGGGTCCCCGAATTACCTAACACACTATATATTTAATAACACTCATAAGGCTCTAACTAAACACTTGTTACTTAACTAGATCACTAACTAGATTAGTAACTTGGAATTGAAATGCAACTAATACCCCCCCCCCCCTAAATGACGGTTCCAACATGGAGCCCCACATGGGGATTTCTTCTATTTATTTATTGGATCTTTTTGGAAGAATAAGGAACACTTTAACCTAAGGATAATAGGATGGTGGAGGATTTCTTTATAAACCACAAGGACTTAACATAACTCATCACCATCAACACACCATAACCCTTTCTTCTCTCCTCCATGGCTATGGCCTCAACACCCCACCACATCACCTCCATTTTCAACCATCCTTCATGCATTCCATGGTGATCTAGAGGTGAAAGGAACTAAGTTAGGAAGCTTGGAGCTCTCGGAAGTGAAAGGAGCTCTCTCATTTTCTTTTATCCACCACATTTACACTCTTGAACTCCCCTAGCCTTGTGCTAGTGGTAAGCACTTAGATCCTTGCATTTTACTTGTTATTTAAGTGGTTATTGATGATTAATGGTTAAAAAGATAGAACTCTAAAGAACCATAAACTAGATTCAAACATAAAGCTTTACATGAACATTTACATGATGAAATGTTGTAGTAGGATGTTGTAGTGAACATGATGTTGATTACTTGATGATTTGCTGGTTAATGTTGATGTTTGATGTTGTTGTGACCACTAAACATGTTAACGGAATCAATCAAACACGAGCTAGAAAGACTAAAAGCTTAAAACAGCTTCTATCCAAGCTTTTACAGCCAACTTCAGTTGGCTGTAACAGGACCCTAATAAAACGAAAAATGTATTTTCTAAAGTCTAGATTTATGTATTATGAAATACGGTTCTAATGGCACTGGAATCTTAATTTTTGGACTTCGTTTACTATTTTTAAAGTGTCATTTTGTAACAGCAGCTAGAGCTGCATTTTGGCTGCTGAAAATATGCGTTTTGTTTTCTGTCATAACTTGAACTCTGTATAGAGTTAGATCATGATATTTGTACTGTAGATGACCACCGATGTATTTGTAACTCTCTCACTGGAATTTCGTAAATCGGACTGTCAATGAATTTTAAATAAATTATTTCGTGGACTGCGGTCAGAAAAAGGATAAATCTGATTTCAGTCAGGAAATGAATTTTTATAAAATATTGGTAATGAATTTGCTCCCGACATTTTTACTCAATAATTTTTGGATCGTTTAAGATATTCTGTAAAAATTTGGGAATTTTTGGAATAAGTTAACTATTTTATTAAAATCCCCGAAAACAGCCCAGTTTTGTATATTAAAACTGAAATGGAGAAATTAATGTATATTGTTGGTGATTGTTGTTGAAATTGATTGTTGATGATGTTTTAAAAGAAAATAAACACATGTTTTGAAAACATGGGAAACCTCCATTTTTAGGGGAAACTCTGCCAAAATTTTTATAAATTTTGACACTTAGAAAAATATAAGTTTTAAGGAACTTATTCCCTAAAAATGTGTCTAAAAACATTTGCCAAGGTTTCCCTAATTTTTGTATTAAGAAATGATGATTTCTTCAAAAATAAAATTGATACTAAGTATGTATATTTTTGAGAAAAATATATATATTATTTGATCACCAAATTTTGTGCTAAGTATATGAAGTATGTGCTATACTTGATAGTGTATTAGGACTTGAAAATACACTAGGTGCTCTTAAGAAGTAAAAATACAAAAATATACATACAACATACTTAGACAAAATACATAATTCGGGTTCAAAGTGCAAAATACAAGAAACTTATAATTATTTTCGAGAAAATAATATAAGTAAGACACTTAGTTAAAAATATAAGTTATTTTTAACACAAGAATACATACACAAGAAATAGTGACTGTACTTGTGCGATACAAGTCTAGTGACTAACGTTAATAAACACGTTTAGGTCACGACGCTAGATAAGCAAATCCGGTGAAGTTTACGACGCAGGAACGCAAAGTTGTGAGTTCATGCTCCCCCTTTTCTCTTAACCGTTTTCAGTTTTATAACTCTCGGGGGTGAAATACATGTACAAATATTACTATGTTTACAAATGGTATGATAATAAGAAGCACACTTGGTGAGAACGAGTACCGAGTGTGATGCGATATAAGAATACAAGAAGCGCACTTGGTGAGAACGAGAACCAAGTATGATGCGTTATGAGAAATGATACGAGAAATCGTGTCACGAATAGGGTACATAAGCACCATTAATCAACAATATACCTAGACTGCAGAACAAAAGGTTAGATCTAACGGGTGTCGGGCAGCCACACTCTCGGTGAGGACGAGTCCGAGTAGTGCTTTTGTGTCTCAGAATATGCCAAATAGAAAAATGCCTAAGGTTTGGTGACTTCCTATGTCGTGTCACATGTTAATGGCTTTGCAACCCATTAACAATCCTGATACATACAATAATACTTTATTTACATAAGATTCATACCATAATAAAACTTGATTTAAACTTGAGTACGTGGTGTACACAAGTAAACGTGAATAATACATGAGTACGTGGTGTACTCATGAATACTTGAATTATATATGAAAACTTGATTTTTACATGACACAAACTACGTTTTCATACATGGTATGCAAACGCATGAACTCGCTCAACTTTATGTTGATGTTTTACAAAATTACATGTATTTCAGGTGACAGGATGGATCTTGGGCGCAAGTGTCGTAACTAGAAGTAGACTACAAGCATAGATGTCATCCACTTTTGTCAAATTGTAACCTAGATGAAGGTTGTGTTTTAAAACTTAAGTAATTAAGTGTTTGCAATAATCAAAATTTTCTGAATGGATGAACATCGTTTTAATCATGTAGTTGTTTATTATGATTGAATGCAGTGATAACAAGCTAGTCACACATCATACGCTTCCGCAAAAGACAGGGTGTGACAGTTTGGTATCAGAGCTTCGATTGTAGTGAACTAGGATTCTTTCTCGAGTCTAGACTACAATCACTAGAGTTCTCTCATGAAAACATTTTTACCAAAAAGGTTTTCATTGCATTCACGAAAGCGCCAAGATCCACGAGTCAAACACTTTTCAAAGAAAAGACACATTAGTAGGGAATACCCTCAAGATAAGGTGCCAATTAAGGCATAGTCTACACGAGTTAGACTTGCCAAAGACAAAATGACCCCCAAAAACGAGAGTTATACATGATATGATACATTAAATTGTTGATTATGCTAAGTAGCATATGTGTTATTGATATATCTACATATAAAATAAGTGTACGGAATGATTATTGACGTGAATAAGATACTTTCGACTCTGACTCCTATTACTGGACGTGACTTGCATGATGAAGCTACCGACCTCGCGTCCTTTGCAAAGCTCATGGCTGGGAGTGATTACCTGACAAGATTCTGAGCTTGCTTCCATAGGGGATGGCTGTTCTTCCCTCTCGATTGTGAAGATGCCAGACTACGGTAATGATGACGAGGCAGAGGCGGCAACCTTGAACGAATTCTTAATCATCGGGACGAGATCCCTGCGGCTTATGTGAAGCAAGATTGACGACATACTTGACCAGAAAAGGAAGATGAAGCATTCATCACGAAGGTGCCCCTCCAACTACTAGGAATTCTCTCTATTCCTATTCCATCTAATCATCATGCCTATACGCGCGTAACGATAACAAATGTTAGCGCATGGACCACCGCAATGGTCCTTTCTATGATAGAGGTATAAGGACAGTAGTGTCCCCTCCTTGATTGATCATCTACTTGGACGAGAGAAAATTTGGGGTAACTGTGCAAGACAATTTATTATTACAGGGGCCCACGTAATAACGACTTGTAGTGCACAGAAATCCTGGTGGACTCTGCGGGCCGAGCTAATGAAAATCACACAAAATTAATCTATAGGTGTCCTCACCTTCATCTGGTAGAACAATACATAGATCAGTGCTTTAACAAGTTAGAAAGTAGGAAGCCTGTCATAGCCTACTTCGTGACTGACACTTCTACCTGCATACGAGGCGTTTGAGAAAAACGACATTTAAGCAAGTGAAGAGGAATGCCATTCAGAAAGAATTAGAGACGATACACTCTCTATCACCTCTGCACGAACAATCCCATCTAAGGGAAAATATACACACCAGTAAAGCCAAAACCAATGTAGCAGGAAATAACTAAAACTTGAATGACCGAGACGATGTAGCCTCGAGTTCATCTTATTACAAATAATAAGCCAAGTTGGCAAGCCTATGTGAAGGCTCAGTAACTGTTTCCTCGCTCATACATTGATGGCTTATGGTGCTATGTATCTCATAGACAATTGGAATGTTGTCTAACCTACTTCATGCCATGTTGAAGAGAATGTCGCCCAGACGCGACACACACACCAGTACGTTACCAAGAACAGAAGCCAAGCTGCAAGAACGCATCTCACAGGCAATTGCACGACATGAACCCCTCCGTTCTAAGCACAGCGATGGCACTACTGGAAATAACCCTCCAACTGGCTGCACCTATAAACAATTCCTGGACTGCAAACCATGGAACTTTGACAGAACAGGAGGCGCCGTTGCATTTGTTCGTTGGACAGAAAAGACTGACTCAGTTCTAAGAATGAGTAACTGTTCACCACAACAGAGTGTTACCTATATCTCAGGGTTATTCCTAGATGGCGCACTCTCCTGGCGGAACCTTCAGGTTCAGACCCTTGGTACAGATGCTGCTTATGCACTGAGCTGGGACGAGCTCAAAAGAAATGATGGAGAAGAAATACTGTTCTAGGGCTGAAATCCAGAAGCTTGAGGTGGAGTTCTGGAATTTGAAAATGGACGGACCGAAGATTCCTGAATACGTCCAGCGATTTCACGACTTATCTAGGGTCGTCCCCTACTTAGTCAAACCGGAATTTAAATGGATTGAACGATTCATTTGGGGACTTGCACCTCAAATTAGGAGCCTGGTTACTACCTCAAGGCCTCCAACTATCGCAGAGGCTATCGATTTAAGCGTTATGCTTACTGAAGAAGCGCTACGTGCGGGAAAATTTTCAGAATCTGAGGATAACAAGAAAGAGACTCATGTGGAGTCGTCAAGCAGCAAGAAGGGGAAGTCCTCAAACCTAAGGATGAGCACCCAAGTCAGCTATGGAAGCTCTAAAGCAAACAAAAGAAAGAAAGCGAACCCACCGCCTGGAAGGAAAACTGTTGGAGCCACAAATAAGGCTGGTGATAAGATTTACTCGGGAACTAAGCCGAGGTGCGAGGAATGCACTTTTCACCATAAAGGTCGATGTCTGAGGCCTAAGTGCAGGAAAATGTGGAAAAGAAGGACACAGCAAGGATGCCTGTTGGGCAAGGGACCCAGATGGAAGAGATAAGAAAATACCAGGTTGCTACAAATGTGGTAAAGCAGGGCACGTTAGGAAAGATTGCCCTAGGAAGAAGCAAACAAGAAAGGGTTTTCACGATCGAAACTCGTGAAGCACGCCAGGATCCAGAAGCGGTTACGGGTACGTTCCCTATTAACCAACCTAATGCATCTACTTTTAATTAATACTGGCACCAACTTTAACCTTGCATGCTTAGAACATAAGAAACTGCTTGGCCTAGTTTCGAGTAAAATAGACGTTCCGTATTCTTTAAAGATGGGCATATAGAAGGCTAGTTTAAACAGTCAAAGCGATTAAGGATTGTATCTAGGGACTCAGAAGGCCGGAACCTTCTGTTACCATTGACTCACGAAGTCATAATATGATAGTCAGCATGGATCGGAAAATCCAAGTATACAGCTGAAGTCATAATATGATAGTCAGCATGGATCGGAAAATCCAAGTATACAGCTGAAGTCGTTCGATATGAGAAAATCAGACGCATCCCTCTTGCGAATGATGAAACCCAACTTTCCTGCAATAGGTGCAAGGATGCTAGACCCCACAAGGCGGCAGATCTACGACATCCCTCATTGGTCGAAGAGGCATAGAAACGCCTCCGAGTAGACTGCAGAGCCTGAGAACATCCCCGTGACGGAAGAAGTTCCAGTAGCCTTTTCGGAAGACTTGCCAGGAACGCCCCTCTGTAGCGACGAGAGGAGTTTGGGATAAATCGCGTGCCAGGAGTAGCACCAGGGCCGAATGACGCCTTACCGACTAGCTTCGTCCGCGAAGCATGAGCCTCCGATATAACTGTAAGAGCTGCTAGACAGAGGAAATTAAGGATATGATGCCCTTAGTTAAGGACATAAGGAGAAAGTTGATAGACTCCACTCTGCATAAATTCCAGAGAATTAAGAACCAGAATCCTTTGCCAAGGACTGATGACATGAACAGACAAATCGTAAGATCCTAGTTGCCACTCAAGGATCAACTTGAGGACAGGATGTCCTCAACTCTGAATACAAGAAGAAAATATCCCTGAAATGACTTTTAGGACTCACTTCGAGCATTACGAGTTCCTTGTCGTATCATTTGGCTTAACACATGTGTCGACAATATTCATGGACCTCATGAAACGAACGTGTAAGCCATACCTGGATAGATCATGATTGTACTCATTGACTACATTCTTATATGGCCAACGACCAAGGAAGGTCGCGAGCAACCAGCTGCAATTTACCTTGCAACTCTTAGAGAAAAGAACAATTATGTGCTATGATGACGAAAAACGAATTTCGAATTCGCAAAGTGAGAACTTTCAGATCCATGATGGATAAGAACGAAATTCATGCCAACCCTGCAACCAAGAGCTAAGGAGCTAGAGTTACAATTATGTGACGCTTCTCGACAAAGTCTCGATTGTACGTCGATGCAACGAGACCACAACATTGCATACGCGGCACATTGATTAAAAGGTCATGAGAAGAAACCTTGATCTAAATACAGTAATTGCGCGCCGCAAACTTGACGTCATTACCTGAAAGAAAACGTTGCACGATCTTTATTGATCACAAGGGTTGCAGCACACCGTTGATCGTAAGAACTTGATTATGAACTGAGCTGCTGAACGATGCAGACTGTATGAACACAATACGTGCTTGTGTGATAAACTTTGATAAAAAGTCGGAACACTCACTTGCCCTTAGTGGAGTTTTCCTACAACAGTACTTATCACACCACCGTTTAAACCGCTTCGTGTGAAGCTCTAGACGAAACATAATAACTTGATCCCCGTCGTGTTGATCAGGGACCGGGAATAAACAATCTACTGACCCGCGTTGGTTCGGGAAAATCTAGAGGTAAGGTCATTCAGATATGTGATCATATCGAGACAGCCCGCTGAATACAGAAAGATTGCGCCGATGAGCGGCAGAAGTCGTAAAAATTTGAGACAAGAAGTATGACTAAAATGAGGGCCTCACCTAGAGAAGGCGTAGTGTGATTTGGAAAACGAAAGGGTTGAATCCCCGGTGTAGGGATCAGAACCATTGTTCACAAGATGAAACTCCCAGAAAAAGATCAGTAGTGATCGCGACACATTCATGTGTCTAGTCTATAGAGGAGTCTGACTCAAGGAACAGTCGTAGTTCCCACAAATAAGATTCACGTCAACGAAAAACGACAAAAATTACTATAGAAACCTGTTGAGGTTTTGGACCAAGAGTCTGTAATACTATAGAAACCTGTTGAGGTTTTGGACCAAGAGTCCACAATACTATAGAAACCTGTTGAGGTTTTGGACCAAGAGTCCGCAATACTATAGAAACCTGTTGAGGTTTTGGACCAAGAGTCCGCAATACTATAGAAACCTGTTGAGGTTTTGGACCCAGAGTCCGCAATACTATAGAAACCTGTTGAGGTTATGGACCGGGAGTCCACAAGATACAGAAGAGACATGATTGATCTACTTGAGTATGATAGAATTCATGACATGACCCAGAGATCACATGGGAACATAAGGACAAATCATGAATCTAAGTGACCATATTTGTTTCACAACTCCCCTGCGACCGATGGCATCGCTTGAATTTCGGGACGAAATTCTTTTAACGGGGGGAGACTGTGACAACCGTCACTTTTCCGTACATTCCGTACACTCAATGAACAGTAATTTGTGCTTAAATGACTGTGCATGATCTGGTTTACCAGACAAATAAAATTTTGAATTCCATGCAAGTGAATTCATGCACGTGTTATACTAAAAGAATTACTTTATGATAGCGTTGCGTCAAATATATTAGTAAACTCACCGGTAAGACACCTCATATCAACAATACTGCAGAAAGCAGTCAGACAATAGAATTGGAGCCTAGGTGTAGGTCCAGTGACAAAAGTATATTAAAAACCCAAGAACATATACAAGGGTTTACATATAGACCTTCCGAAAGCTAAAATACGCACTAAAAAGCACCCGAAACGCACTTTAAGTGCAGAATTTTATTAAATTCAGCTATGAATCAGCATTTAACGTATAATTATCATGCAGAAATTTTGATTTATCATCCAGAATACTTCCCTGAGTGTCGGGAATTGAAAGTGTTACAAAAGAATACTTGAACGACACTAAACGGTGCATTTTAGCACTTAAACGAACCGGTATGTAACCGAACAACCGGACATTACCCGGAACACCAAAATATGGCTAGAAGCAATGTTTTTATTTTTCTAAGCTAGTTAGGGTCCCCGAATAACCTAACACACTATATATTTAATAACACTCATAAGGCTCTAACTAAACACTTGTTACTTAACTAGATCACTAACTAGATTAGTAACTTGGAATTGAAATGCAACTAATACCCCCCCCCCTAAATGACGGTTCCAACATGGAGCCCCACATGGGGATTTCTTCTATTTATTTATTGGATCTTGTTGGAAGAATAAGGAACACTTTAACCTAAGGATAATAGGATGGTGGAGGATTTTTTAATAAACCACAAGGACTTAACATAACTCATCACCATCAACACACCATAACCCTTTCTTCTCTGCTCCATGGCTACGGCCTCAACACCCCACCACATCACCTCCATTTTCAACCATCCTTCATGCATTCCATGGTGATCTAGAGGTGAAAGGAACTAAGTTAGGAAGCTTGGAGCTCTCGGAAGTGGAAGGACCTCTCTCATTTTCTTTTATCCACCACATTTACACTCTTGAACTCCCCTAGCCTTGTGCTAGTGGTAAGCACTTAGATCCTTGCATTTTACTTGTTATTTAAGTGGTTAATGATGATTAATGGTTAAAAAGATAGAACTCGAAAGAACCGTAAACTAGATTCAAACATAAAGCTTTACATGAACATTTACATGATGAAATGTTGTAGTAGGATGTTGTAGTGAACATGATGTTGATTACTTGATGATTTGCTGGTTAATGTTGATGTTTGATGTTGTTGTGATCACTAAACATGTTAACGGAATCAATCAAACACGAGCTAGAAAGACTAAAAGCTGAAAACAGCTTCTGTCCGAGCTTTTACAGCCAACTTCAGTTGGCTGTAGCAGGACCCTAATGAAACGAAAAATGCATTTTATGAAGTCTATATTTATGAATTATGAAATACGGTTCTAATGGCACTGGAATCATAATTTTTGGACTTCGTTTACTATTTTTAAAGTGTCGTTTTGTAACAGCAGCTAGAGCTGCATTTTGACTGCTGAAAATATGCGTTTTGTTTTTTGTCATAACATGAACTCTGTATAGAGTTAGATCATGATATTTGTACTGTAGATGAACACCGATGTATTTGTAACTCTCTCACTGGAATTTCGTAAATCGGACTGTCGATGAATTTTTAATAAATTATTTCGTGGACTGCGGTCAGAAAAAGGATAAATCTGATTTCAGTCCGGAATATGAATTTTTATAAAATATTGGTAATGAATTTGCTCCCGAGATTTTTACACAATAATTTTTGGATCGTTTAAGACATTCTGTAAAAATTTGGGAATTTTTGGATCAGGTGACAGGATGGATCTTGGGCGCAAGTGTCGTAACTAGAAGTAGACTACAAGCATAGATGTCATCCACTTTTGTCAAATTGTAACCTAGATGAAGGTTGTGTTTTAAAACTTAAGTAATTAAGTGTTTGCAATAATCAAAATTTTCCGAATGGATGAACATTGTTTTAATCATGTAGTTGTTTATTATGATTGAATGCAGTGATAACAAGCTAGTCACACATCATACGCTTCCGCAAAAGACAGGGTGTGACACACACGCACCAATTATATAGAGTTGTGCATGTTGTTATGGTAATCCCAAAAATTCACTCAAGGCACCTAACCCTAATATTTTCCCAATAATCCTGGACGTAGTGGCAGCCCCCCTTCTCTCTCGTAACCCTCTCCTCTGCATATAATCCTCCGGTTGGTATATCTCCTCACCATACAATTTATATTAGTTTGTTGTATTGAGTTTTGTATAAAATGTGAATATGTGGGTGCGTAGACTAAGCATGATCTTGGAATTGGTTCGTAAATTGTATTGAACGATATTTTGGTAACATGTTTGGTACTTGACTTATATGATAATGGGATTTCTAAGTGGTTAATTATTATCGATTAATAATGTAAATGCATGGTGAGAAATATGGGGAAGTTATTGGCCTGATTGTGATGAAGGTAAAGATGAAACGTTAAGTGATGAATTAAGTTATGTTGGCTCGATCTCAATATCCATAGGATAGGGTGCACATACATGTAGCATTGGTGAATAAATCATATGTCATAGCTTCTTGGTTAACACATGGAAATTAGATATTAAATGGTTAATGGAATTGGATATGCATATGTGTTAAACTTTTGTTATCAGTAATAGGTACGGGATAGGCATCATTGTGTTGGGTTAGTTTCTGTAAACATGAAACAAGGTTATAATATCGTAAAAAGGAATGCTTAGGATTTTTGCAAATCATGAAAACCACTATTAAATTGGTATCAAAGATGAAACGGTTGGGCCAAGGGTAGTGAGATCCAATAAAAGTCGGGCCCTCACTTGATGTTGTTATGTAGTGGGCCGCTCACTAAACAGAATTATATCAGGCCCAATCGCATAAACCAACAGTCCACTCGCAGTTGAGTTTGGGCCTTTTATACAAACTGGATTATTGCTTTGAACCAGGCCACACAACCGGGTGGGCCTAGGGTGCAACTGGGCCGTGAACTCAGCTTCAGCCGCGCAGGGTGCGGGCTTGCTTTGTTTGGCCCAGGGGTTTGAGTTTGGGCTTTACATATTAAGGCTGGTTAGGATGACCTGCCAAACACTTAAGTTACTTAGTAACCGTTTGGGTCGTGTTCACGTGTGAGTGGCAAATTAGTTGCGAACTGTTTAAGTGAAACAAGCATTTATGGAGCTAACTTGCAATGTGAATGTGTGTCAGTATTGATACTTGCTACAACTTGTGTGATAGTACGAACTATGCTTGTTATGACATACGTGATGATTACATGTTTGGTAGTTTATTGCTTGAGCAATACGTGTGACTAGATACGTGAATTGTGAATTCATGAAACTGACTGTCTCTGGTAACCATGATAGGATTTGATTGATCAACTGTTTAACGAGCGTTTAATCTAACCGAGCAAACCAAAGGTGAGTTCATTTCTCTTGAGCATGCGTCCCGGTGGTTGGGACAGTCATTGGGCATCCCTGAGAGGGATGGGTTTGGGTAAATCAATTGGGTATTCCTGAGAGGAATACGTCTTGTGGTAAATCTGGAATGTTGGATAATATACTCGTCCTATCACCTTTAAAGTCCCTCCGTGTTGTTTGGTTACCTGAGAGGTAACAAGGTATTAGTTAGTAGCGCTACTTAGGTTTGGCACCCTCACCCCGTACCGGAGAGGACGGGTGTGAACTAATGACCTAGTCATGACCAATGCTTTGATAGGAGCATTGGAGAAAGGGCAATGTAAATCAGGAGCCGTCTTGTATTCGGGATATTATCAACATTAAATTCAATGGATTAACTAAACACTTGGTAATCAACGTTTTCGTAAAACTATGAACTCACCAGCGTTGTCTGATACACTTGTTGCATGCTCGCAGGTCGTTAGATGTCTTGGAATTGGAACTTGTTGTCTTGAGTAGCTGGAGTGGTCAAGGGTCGACTGGAGGGATTCATGTGATTGAATTATTTAAATTATACATTGGTTTTGAAACAGTTAACTCTGGTTTACTATTTGCTTCCGCTGAACATGTTGGTTTTCATTTAAACTTGTTGATGGTATTTTTCATTAATAATTGAGGATTTTATTTAGAAACTTGTATGGGTTCAAAGTAATTAGTGGCTCGTTATTGGTACGTCACACGCCTAACAGGGACTTTCCCTAGGTGGTATTTTGGGGGTGTGACAGTAGACAAACACAAAATTGTGGAGTTACGGTACCGGGCGTTCATAATGATATCGAAGATGACTATTATGGATTTCTTGATGAAGTCATTGAATTGTCATTTATAAGACGTTATCGTATTATATTATTCAAATGCACATGGTTTGATACTGATCGTCGAAGAAAGAACGTGATATTTGAACCTCATTTTATAAGCATAGACACGTCTCGACATGCTTACAAGGAGGATCCTTTCATCTGTGCAAACCAGGCTAAACAAGTGTTTTATATAAATGATCCACTTAAACCAAATTCACAATGGAAAATCATTGAAAGAATTACCCACAGACACTTATGGGATATTCCAGAAGACAAGAATGCAGAAGATTTGTTAGAAGATGTCAACCTTCACCGTAAAGATGTTGAAGAAGAAATTGTTGAAAACGTTGATGTTGATGGCACTATAGATGATTTTATCAAAGACAAGCTAGATGATTCTGATCATAGCATGGAAGATTTTGGTTCAAAGTCAAATCTGGATGATTCAGACACTGATAAACCCAATAATGAAATGGAAAATGATGAGTCAGACGAGATGATGATTGGTAATGTTCAGTATGTAACATTTATAAGAGTTTCAATTATTAAGCTTTACAAATACTAGTTTTATTCTTACTAATATACATGTAAAAGTAGCATTGTTTCACATTATCTAAGCATTTACTATGGATATTATGTTTGCAGGTAAAAGTAGAAGTATCAAGAAAGGAATTACATTGAAGGAAAAAGTAGAAGTATCAAGAAAGGAATTACAGGTAGTATTTAATAAAGTTTTTTTCTACTTTGGCTAGTATGTATTAAAATTTAAGATAACTTAGTATAAATGTTTTCAGAAGGATGAATTTGGAAGAAGCTTATCTTAGAGGCTTGTGCTACTTGGACTTATGAAGGTTATTGATATGTTGTAGTAGGTTGATTTGGATGCTAATGATCTTATTTTGTACTTTTTTGAACTTTGAACTTGTTTTATATTTTGTTAGAATTGATTTGGACATATAATGTATTATGTTAAACGTATAATGCATATGTTTTTAAAATTATTCAATAATACATATGTTCATCGAAGAAAAAGACTCCTTTTTTAACTTTTTAAGTATTGAACCCGGTCCAAAGCTTATACCATATGTCCATATTTGGATCTAATTGGATTGTGTATCAATGTATCATTTCATTTTACGTGTTATATATGGTGTTACGAATGAAACATAATTGAGATTAAAATTCAGTTACCAATAAGATGTCAATATATTAGTGACTGAATATTAGTGATCAATAAAATTGTGCCTTTTTTATTAATTGGGCACTTATTTGGGACTGAATTTCAGTAACCAATAGGTTTCCATCCATTTTTTTGGCAAAAATGTTTGTGACTAAAATTTAGTTTCAAACAAGTGGTCAAAGTATTAGGGACTGATTATCTGTCACAAAGATCATCCGAAAAAAATCAGTCTCTAATACAATTAGTAACTGAGAAATTAGTCTTGATACCATGCATCCGAGACTCATAGATCAGTCCTTCATAATTTAGTCCCTAGGTGTCAATATATTAGTGACTGAATATTAGTGACCAGTAAAATGGCGCCATTTTTATTAATGGGGCAGTTATTTAGGACTGAATTTCAGGAACCAATAAGTTTCCCCCCAAAATTATTAAGGACTGATTATTAGTCACGGACATCAGTCACAAAAAATCAACCTCTAATACAATTAGTAACTAATAAATTAGTCCCAGATACTATGTATTCGAGACTGATAGATCAGTCCCTCATAATTTAGTCCCTAGGTGTTAATATATTAGTGACTGAACATTAGTGACCAATAAAATGGCGCCATTTTTATTAATGGGGGTAATTATTTAGGACTGAATTTCAGTAACCAATAAGTTTCCCTCCAAAAATTATTTTTAGACAAACATATTTATTAATGGGGGCAATTATTTAGGACTGATTATTAGTCACGGATATCAGTCACAAAAAAATCAATATCTAATACAATTAGTAACTAATAAATTAGTCCCAGATACTATGTATCCGAGACTGATAGATTAGTCCCCCATAATTTAGTCCCAAATGGTCATTTTTCTTGTAGTGCAACATAGATCATTATGATTTTAAGCTTTATGTTAGTGATTATGTTCTTGATTCTTTATGTTCTTCATGATTAGTATTTTGTATATACTTTTAACCATCATAACAAGAAGTAAAATGAGATTAGAAGAGTCTTACTACTAGCACAAGGCTAGGGAAGAGATCAAGGTTGAAGATGATGATAAATTAGGTGGTTAAAAGCACTAGAGAGAGGTCCTTCAAGCTTCTATAGCACCAAGCTCCTTATCCTAGCTCCTTACACCTTTGTATCACTAGAGAATTGGATTAACAAGACTTGAAGATGGTGATGATGATGGAGGTGTTCTCGGCCGTGAGTGGAGGAAGAGAGGAGAGAGTTGTGTTGTTGGTGTGATGATGAAAATGAAAGAATGAAGGTCTAGTGGGTTTATAACAAAACTCTCCAACATTGCATAATCCTTTGTATAATACGTTTCAAAAGAATAAGCATAATCTAATAAACAAATCAAATAAAATCAAGGGTGGGCCACACCCTTTGTGACCGTAAGTATGGGGGGTATAGGTTAGCATGTAATGGATAGTTAGGAGAATTAGTTGAAATCTAAGTGTTTAGTTAGTGTTCTAGTTGTTATGTGATTATAAGAGGTCTTATGATGTTCGGGGACCATTACTAGCTTGGAAATGATAAAACAATGCTTCTAGTGAAAATTTGGTGTTTCGGGTAGTGTCCGGTTGTTCGGTTGGTTACCAGTTTGTTAAGATGCTAAACTACGCAGTTTAGTGTGCTTTATGTTACCTTTTGTGACAGTTTTGATTCCTGACACTTAGGAAAGTGTTCTGGACCATTAAACCATAATTCTGCATTATATTTTAGAGTTAAAATGCTGAAAATTGCTGATTTGTTTTGTTTTCTGTAGAATTCTGCAGTTTTAGTGTGTTTCTGGCACTTTCCGGCATCTAAATCATCACTAGGAAGGCAGATTTATGATCCTTACTTTCCTACACACTATACTAGTGTAACTCTTGGTTTCTGGCTCATTCTGTGTTCTAACATTATGTCTGTCTGAGTACTGAACTCCCGTCAGCACTTTTGATTTGTCTGATAACTGTGCTAACTTTGTTTGGTGCACTAATTGAACTATATAGTGTTGCATGTAATAATGGTAAATAATCTTGCAACATGTAATGCACTTGTATGTATATGACAGCATCCAAAAAATTATTCATGTCATTAATTAGATCAGACACAGTCATTAATGCACAAATTACTACTTAACATTGTACGGAATATGTGGAAAATTGCCAGTTGTCACATTTATAGGGTTAAGGTCGGTACACCGAGCTATGGGGTTTGATGGGGGAATTATGGGAATCTCATAAGGGTCAACATCTGGGATTGGAAACTGGTCTTCCTGGTTAGGTTCTAGCATATGTTGGTCTGGGAATAAGGGTAATAGTGGTGGTTCAGCTTTTAGGTTGGAGTCTACTGATGTAGTGGCTCGCATATGGAAATCTGCCAACTGTCTATCTAGTTCTTCTTCCCATGGTGGTCTATTGACTGCTTCCTGAGTTTGGGCATTTACTTCCCTATTGGCTTTTACTATCGCTCTTTGTTGTTGTGATTTCTTCATCCTCTTTCTTCTCTCATGTGCTCCCCTATTAAACCATTCTCTCTTTTTAGAAGTGAAGGGTTCCTTAGACTGTGCCAAAAAAATAAATATTCCTTCCTCAGTATCTGTTGAGTATCCTAAGGGATTTGGTTGAGATGAGTATCCTTCATCTTTTGGTGAACTAGCTAATTGACGATAAGCGTCTGATGTACCTTGCTCACTCATACTGTAAACTAACAAATAGTCAAATAACACAAAACAATAATATACATATTTACACATAATCACATAAATTAGTTCCTAACACAGAATTTAAGTGTCAGCAGAACACTTCATTGGCTTAAACCAGTGGCTGTAGCTCTGATTCCACCTTCTGTAGCAACCCTCGTCCCCTACCCCGGGAGGCGGGCGGCCGCGAGCATGCAGAGCGGGTGGTATCGGTGTTTTATTAATTTGGCCGTGGAAATGAGACATCAGGACCGTAGTTAGGAAATATTTTATCAAAGTTAAAACAGTAAACTTTTTATAACAAATAAATGGGATAAACCCAAGTTTCCATTACAATACAATTTATAGGGATATACCCTAGTTTATTGAAAACAAAACTCTTTTTTATTTAGGTAACTTTTATAGCCACTTTTCCAAGCCTTCAGTACTCTCCAGCTGGCTTCTATTAGCTTCACATTAAGTTACCTAAAACGCGTTTAAAAAGGTTTTATCAGCAAGAAATATTGGCGAGTGCATCCCAGTTTAATCAAAACAGTTTTACAACTTTACAGTATTGAGGGCATCTGCAATTACATTTGTTTATATCTACTCAATTACTCATTTAGTACTGCCGACACCTGACTTTTGGGTCATATTACTCATTGGCTAACTCTTTGTCCAATGGTAACGACTTTCAGTAATGTATACAGCCGGCAGTAATTGTAGAATCACAAATACTCAATTACTATTAAGTGTTTATTTAAAACATTTGAGGTTTTGGTAAAACATTTTGACTCACAAAGTAATTTACAAAAGGGTGGCAAAAAACAGATGTACTCACTTTGTTTACTTAGGTAAAACTAAAGCTTTCTGCTGAATCTCCTGGTTATTATCTACTAAAATTAAACAATGCACACGTGTTAGTAAAATAACCCAAATCATATTAACCGTACAACTTGAGACAGAACTTCAATGACTGAGTTAGGCAGAGCCTTGACATGCATTACGGAGTCCTAGATCAATCGGGTGTAACACGAGACAGAATTCCAACGACTGTGTCAGGAAGAGCCTTGACATGCGTTACGGAGCCCTAGATCGATCGGGTAGGGTAACAAGCAGGGTTATAATACTTACAATGAGGCAGAGCTTTGCTTTATAGGGGTATTATATCCCGAGTATTCTAGCTATTAGAGATTGAGATAGAATATCAGAATTTGAACGAGAATCAAATGAGCTCTCGACTCCTATTTATAGGCTGATCCGAAGGCGGCTCGCGGCCCGTGTAACCCCTTTTAAATGCTCTCTCGGCCCGAGAGAACATGCGTGGCAGTTATAGCTTTGGTCAGTCATTGGCCTAGCTTCGTTGAGTCACCGGACACGTGGTGCAATGCAGTGTCGAGCAAGCAAAGGGGCTCGCGCCCTGCGAAAGACAAAGGGTACCGGGTCGCGGCCTGCGAGACCCTTGTGTCTTTGTTTTTATTTATTTTTTTAAATATTAAGGTATTTAGGGTCGTTTAACGCATATAAAAGGTATAATAAGAACGTTTAGGGTCATGTTAAGGGTTCTAGGAGGGTTGTTATATAGCGTATAAGACTTCTTAGTTGTTTGCGATTAGTTAGCGTTTTAGATTACGAGAGCTGTGCGAGTTATGCGTAATAAGCGGAGAGCAAAAAGCGAGAAATCGATAAAGCGTAAAACTTCACAAATTTAAAACACGTAAACACAATAAAATAGGTGACGCGTAAAATCAGCGATTGTAGGCTAGAAGATAAATAGAGTGCCTTGGGTGTTAGGCATCGACTACCCAAAGTGATTCAACCATTCCCAACGAGTTCGAGCACACACTTTGGCCTAATAGACTATGCTCTCACCGTGATACGGATACCAGCATTCATCCCTCTAGTTACTACGTGACTAGAGTCATTGGAACAGTCGAGACTTTGGTGAGATCTTTTAAAATCAAAGTAGGGAATGGAGTGGGTCATTAAGATGCGGGCTTCACCCCTAACTTAACAACTTCGCTCCTAACTCAATGTAAGAATCTCGTGCTAAGAGTAATACGCGGGGTGAGCGATCTTATCGAGAGTTCTTGGTTTTCACACCTAATCTCGACACAATCACTCGTTGGTGTTATACGATCGTTTTCAAAATGTGTGTATTGTGTTAGCCTTAGGAAAGGGAAAAATGAGTTTTCAGCCTTAGGAAAGGTTCCCTTCGTACGAAGCTGGTGAGTTCGTACGAAGGTGTAATATGAGTTTGTTCCAGAGCATAGCATGTGGGTTCATACGAAGCCTCAAGTGGGTTCGTACGAAGGTGGTTTGTTTGGTACTTAGACTATAGACTAGGTCTGTTTAGCACGACTCGACCTAATTCCCTATAGTTATGGCTCTAATACCAATCTGTCACACCCCAACCGATGGCGGAATCATCGGGGTGCGACACTAAGCGAATCAGATTGCTCAAGAGAATCCATAACAACTAATTTTAATGACAATATTTAACAAGTTCAATATCCCATACTATTAAACAAATATTTCATCAAAAGTCATCACAGAGTTCAAATCTCTCAAACAGAATCGAATCCGACAACTTAGATTTTTATTATGGGTTTCTAGACTTTCTATCCATTTGCAGCAAACAAACCATCAACCTGTCACATACGTTAAAATAAAGTCAAAACAATAATGTAAAGGTGAGTACACAAGTTTAGCATACATATAGCATAAAAGCGTTTACGCATAACCAGGATGTAACACGTAATGGGTGAATCAAGTAACTATCAACAATGATACAAGCTAACCACATGACTACGAGTAGAGTATGCGCGACACGTGTTCACCGAAGTGAACTCGTGAAATAAAGTAAGTGATCCTTAACAACCCCTGAATAAACAGGTGCTGAGTCCAAACTATAGTACTATTGTTGCTAAGGGCGGTAGGGCATGTCATCACTATGTAACATAGCAACAAGTATTCAACTAATCACGTATATCATGCGTGTGCGGTTAGCGTTTGTAAAGCGTTTAAGTGTTGTGTTTTTTATAGAGAACGTATGTAACACCCAAAAGTGCGTTAAGCGTAAAAGAGGTTCGAGTATACTCACAGTGCGTGTCTAGCAAGTAAACACGGTCTGGATTGGATTGAAGGGAGCGCCGGATCAGCCTGCGTACGGGAACCGAAGCATGAGTCTTCCAAGTGTTGACACGTGTCACACCCCAACCGATGGCGGAAACATCGGGGCATGGCACAGAGCGAAACAGATTGTCCAGAAGTTTCCATAACAACTATATTTACCAAATATTTAAAGCAACACGTCCCATACCATGTCATAAATGATAATACAATTATTACATAAAGGATCTAGAAAATTGTTCTGTTCCGACAACTCAGATTTTTATTACAGACAATTGTTTATTGTTGACCTAGGTCTTTCCTAGCCTCGATTTCACAGCACAGAAAGCAAATAAGCATCCTAAGCACCTGTCACATACGTTAAAGTAAAAGTCAATACACATAGTGTAAAGGTGAGCATACAAGTTTGATAATAGCATATAGAGTTCGAAAGCGTTACGCATAACCAGCACGTACACAGAGTGAAATGAGGCATTTTAGTTATCGACATGAACCTATCGATACCAATGACTGCGGGTTGACTGCCCAAGGCAGTTCGTGATACATACTCACCACTGTGAGCCATGTAGGTAATTGTCCTTAACAACCCCCGAGTGAATGGGTGCTGAGTCCAAACTAATAGTACTACCGTTGCTAAGGCAGGTAGACAGCATTCCATGTGTAAACATAACAAACAAGCATTCATTAAGCCACGTATACATGCGATAACGGTTAGCGTTTAAAGTATTGCGTAGTGTGTTCGATGTGATTTTGTATAAGTAACGTATGTAACACCCAAAAGTGCGTAAAGCAAAAAGGGATCGAGTATACTCACAGCGGTTGATGGATTGAAGGGAGCGCTAGAGAGTAGGGCTAGCCTGAACAGATTGATAGCATAACGATAAGCATCGCGTAAAACGGAACAAGTGATAGTTGGGCCGATCAGCAGTTCGATCGGATGGTAGTCCGATCGGACGGCCGAACATGCGAGTGACAGTCCGTTCGGACGGTCGTCCGGTCGGATGACCGTTTGAGTGGATTGTTTCTTCCTTTGAGAAGGATGTGTTTGTGTATGATGGCTTGACTTTTGAAGTTTTTGTTGTAGCATTTTGAAAACATAGAAGTATCCCTACCTTTCATGTCGGTAGGTCGGACGGTCGTTCGATCGGATGACAACCCAATTGGTTGGACACTTTAGCGAGAACAAGTTCACAGCAGGTTGTCACTCGATCGGACGGTGGTTCGATTGGGTGGCATCCCTTGTGCATTGAACATGTTGAAAATTTTTTAAGTGCTGAAGTCTGATCATTACATGGTCAAGTTGCAGCCCGTTCGGATGGTAATCCGATCGGTCAGCTCTTAGCTCAACGTTCATCCTTCGAGGTTTGAAAATAAAGGTTAAGTGTGGGACCAAGGTGTAAGTCGTTCGGATTGGCTGTTCGATCGGACGGCACTCCATCCTGGTCGACATGTTCGTCTTACACTTGGTTGTTTTGATCGTTTGTCGTTTTATCGAGATGTGTTGATATCGTGCCAACCAACAGAACCCCATCTTAAGCTCTAGTGACCCGATTGAACAGGAACCACCCAAGTTCAGTCAGTCCACCGGTTCAAGAATATTGTTCTTGGTTGACCCAGAATCGATAATCTCGTGGATAGAATACGGATCTTGAACCAACACAATCACAATAATGAGTAGTAGGCCGGCACAAGCTTAGATTCTATCGGTTTTGAATGCATTGAGTGTAAAAGAGTTGAAATAAAGTTGAAAAACCATCTTTCAATCCTTTTCGTTGTGAATATGTTTAGATCTATGAAAGATCCTTGTTTGTTTATGTGGAAATGGGTTAGATCCAAGTTGTTCTTGGTGAATTGAGGCCAAAACATGAAGTTCTTCAAGAACACATGATGACGTCATCCTAGAACACCTTGAATCTTGATGATTTCACGGTTAAAAGTTAAGATTCAAAAGATAGAAAGGTGTAGGAGTGCATGTAGATTAAGGAAGTACAAGATCTAGGACGAGATCTTACCGGAGTTGCGAGAAATCGGAGAAAAAGCAAGGTTTAAGCGCTGGTCGGACGTCAGTTGCCAAAAGTAGGAAGAATGAAAGTGACAAGGGGTATTTATAGGGTTACCCAAAGTGGAAAGGAGTGGAGAGGGGCTGGTCGATCGGTTAGACAGCCCGGTCGAACAGGTGTCCGATCGAACGGCTGGTCGATCGGCTGGCCTCCTGATCGATCAGTCGCTTGGTTCGAGTGTTTGACGCAATGAGTTTTGCTGTTTCGATTGCGATTGCGAGTGTTCGATGTGAGAGAGTTTCCTAGTGAAATTACTTTTAATCTCAACTACTATATCAACATACAAGCATCCTTATTTCGTGTTCGTTCAGCATTTGCGATTCGATTGCGATTGAGTTTCGATTGCGTTTCGATTGAGTACCACACATAACATAAATAAACATGCACAAGTAACACATAAGGCGCACACACACGTATAATAGTAACCAAATGCGTATTTTGAGTTACGAGTGCGATTGCGATAGCGATAAAGCCATCAAGCATGCGATAAATAGCGATTACTATGCGATTATTAATAGATACTCCACATAATACAACTAAAGCGATAAGTAAAATAGAGTAATTACAAGTCAAAGAAGTCAAAACAGGAATTGAGCAAGGAGAGACAGATCGCAATTAGCAATCTTGTCTTCCTTTGACTTCAATCTTGACTTTGACTTTGACTTTGACTTTGGAAACACGGGGTGTTACAGCCTCCCCTAGTTGAGGGAATTTCATCCCGAAATTAGGCCGAAGCCGTAACAAACAACTGCGGGTACTTCGCCTTCATGTCGCTTTCGAGTTCCCAAGTGAACTCTGCGCGTCGTTTGTCTTCCCATCGGACTTTCACAATAGGAATGCGCGAGCGTCTGAGCTGCTTGGTTTGGCGATCCATGATTTCGACAGGCTTCTCCATGAAGTGTAGTGTTTCGTTTACTTGGATTTCATCAAGAGGTACAATTAAATCATGCTCAGCTAGGCACTTTCGGAGGTTTGACACATGGAAAGTCGGGTGGACATTACTAAGTTCCTCCGATAGTTCGAGTCTGTAGGCGACTTTTCCGATCCTCTCCAGAATCTTAAAAGGTCCAACATATCGAGGCGCTAGTTTCCCTTTCTTGCCGAATCTGACCACACCCTTCCAAGGTGATACCTTTAGGAGTACGTAGTCGCCAACGTCAAATTCAAGGGGCTTGCGTCGTCTATCGGCGTAACTTTTCTGTCGACTTCGAGCTTTCAACAAATTGTCTCGGATTTGGAGGACTTTGTCAGTCGTTTCTTGCAATAGCTCAGGACCGGTTAATTGCAAGTGACCGATCTCGTGCCATACAATAGGCGATCAACATTTTCTTCCGTATAAAGCCTCGAATGATGCCATTTGAATGCTGGAATGATAACTGTTGTTATACGAGAATTCGACTAACGGCAGGTAAGCATCCCAATTACCACCGAAATCTATAACACACGAACAGAGCATGTCTTCAAGAGTACAGATCGTTCTTTCAGTCTGACCGTCGGTTTGAGGGTGGAATGTGGTACTTAAGTTAAGCGTAGTACCGAGAGCCGCTTGAAACGTTTCCCACAGTCGCGAGGTAAACCGAGCATCACGGTCAAAGATGATGTCGCGAGGCGTCCATTGATTACAAATGATCTCATTGGTGTAGATTTGGGCTAATCGCTCTGCCTTGTAGTCTTCCCGTATTGGAAAAAAGTGAGCAGATTTGGTCAAACGGTCAACAACAACCCAGATGTTGTCATGACCTGATGACGTGTGCGAAAGCTTTGTTATGAAGTCCATGGCTATACTCTCCTATTTCCACATAGGGATCGGCGATTGTTCGAGTAAGCCAGAGGGTCTTTGGTGTTCAGCATTGACCTTTGCACAAGTCAGGCATTTTCCAACGTAGAGAGCAATATCCCTTTTCATGCCTGGCCACCAGTACTTGTAGCGAAGATCCTGGTACATTTTATCGGCACCGGGATGAATAGAATACCGGGATTTATGGGCTTTGTCCATCAATATCTTTCACAAATCGGTCCGTTTAGGGATCCAAATTTGATCCAGATAATGGAATATCCCATTTGGCTTATTCACAAGCTGGGCTCCATCGTGATAGATTCGTTCCTTCTTCAGAGTGCGTTCATTAAAACAAGCATTCTGGGCTTCGCGGATGAGAGTTTCGAGATCGTATTGGGCTTGAGTATTACGAATGCTGAGCAAATAACTCCGTCTACTGAGAGCGTCGGCAACGACATTTGCTTTGCCTGGGTGATAACGAATCTCACAGTCGTAATCGTTGAGAAGTTCTACCCATCGGCGTTGAAGCATATTAAGTTCTTTCTGATCAAAGATGTGTTGTAGGCTCCTATGATCGGTGAAGATTGTACACTTGGTACCATACAGGTAGTGTCGCCAAATCTTTAACGCAAAAACAACTGCGCCTAGCTCGAGATCATGGGTTGTATAGTTCTTCTCGTGGATTTTGAGCTGACGAGATGCGTAAGCTATAACCTTATCTCGCTGCATAAGAACACAACCAAGACCAAGGTTGGAAGCATCACAATAGACAATGAAGTTGTCGTTTTCGTCGGGTAGAGTGAGAACAGGAGCATTGCAAAGCATGTGCTTGAGGGTTTGGAAAGCAGACTCTTGTTCAGTTCCCCAAACAAAAGGCTTGTCTTTATGCATAAGAGCGGTAAGCGGCACAACGATCTTTGAGAATCCTTCGATAAATCGTCGATAATAGCCCGCCAATCCGAGGAAAGAACAGACTTCAGAAGGGTTCTTAGGTGTAATCCAACTCTTGACTGCTTCAATTTTCGCGGGATCGACGTGAATACCTTGCCTATTGATAATGCAACCCAGAAACTGAACCTCCTCCACCCAAAATTCACACTTGGAGAACTTGGCATAGAGTCGATTCCCCTGGAGTAGCTCGAGAACCAAACGTAGATGCTGCGCGTGTTCGGTCTTGTACTTGGAATAGATCAAGACATCGTCGATGAACACGATGACAAAACGGTCGAGATATGGTTTACACACGCGATTCATAAGATCCATGAAAACCGCGAGTGCGTTGGTTAAACCAAAGGGCATAACAACGAATTCATAATGGCCATAACGAGTGTGAAACGCGGTTTTGGGTATATCTTCCTCCTAAATGCGTAGTTGGTGATAGCCTGAGCGTAGATCGATCTTCGAGAAACACGTAGCACCTTGTAGCTGATCAAACAAATCGTCAATGCGAGGCAGGGGATAGCGGTTCTTGATAGTTAACTTATTCAATTCCCGATAGTCGATGCACATCCTGAACGACCCATCCTTCTTTTTGACGAAAAGGACTGGCACGCCCCAAGGAGAGGTGCTCGGGCGAATGAAGCCTTTCTCAAGTAATTCCTGAAGCTGACTCGAGAGTTCACGCATTTCGGACGGTGCGAGTCGGTATGGAGCTTTGGCAACAGGGTTGGCTCCAGGAATGAGGTCGATATGAAAGTTGATATCACGACTTGGCGGGAGTCCTGGGAGATCATTAGGAAAAACGTTGGGAAATTCTTGAACCACTGGAACGTCGTTTACTCCTAGCCTACCTTTCTTTTCCTTCTCCGTTACTACAATGTTGGCCAAGAAAGCTCTGTATTCCTTGTGGAGATACTTGCTAGCTTGGACAAAGACATGAGTTTGAGACCTTTCGAAGCAGTTTCACCATAGACACACAATAAATCACCATTCGCGAGCGAGAATCGAATCATCTTGTCGAAGCACACAACTTCAGCATGGTTTTCGCGAAGAAAGTTCATGCCTATTATGATGTCAAAACTTCCGAGTTGCATCGGAATAAGGTCGATTGGGAAGATGTGATTGTTGAGCTCAAGAGTACAATCACGAAGAACAGAATTAACGGCGACAGTTCTTCCAGTGGCGACTTCAACATCGAACGTCGAGGAGAGATGGGAGCGCTTACGACTAAGGAGCTTCTCGAATTCAAACGACACAAAGCAGTTATCGGCTCCAGTATCAAACAAACTTGAAGCATAAATACCACTCACAAGGAATGTACCATTGACCACGTTGTTGTCAGCCTAGGCTTGGCGCACGTTGATGTTGAAAGTTCTGGCGCGTGCGGCTTGTTGCTGCTGCTGCTGAGGCTATTGCTGCTGCTGCTGGGGCTCCTGTTTCACAACCCTGTTCAGGCACATGTTCGCAAAGTGGTTGGGATCACCACATGGGAAGCAGACTCGGGCGTTGACCGCGGGTGCCTGAGCTGCTTGTTGGCCTTGCGGGGCTGGGAGCAGAGCTTGATGAGCAGTGGCTTGAGCTGGTGCTTGACGGGGACCAGTACGGCAATTAGCAATGAAGTGGCCGTACATGTTGCAGTGAGCGCAGAAACGGCAGGCGAGACCCACCGGGTGATGATAAGAGCAGGTTGGGCAAGCCAGGTGGGGGCCTGTGTATGCACGCTTTGCAGGCGGTGCATAAGTAACTGGTGCTGGTCGGTGGTGAGACTGCTGCTGAGTCGGTACGGCTTAAAGTGGAGCAGCAGTGGTAGTGACAGCACAGTTCTTGTTGCTGGAGCTGCTTTTGTTGTTCTTCTTCTTGCGGCATGAGGACTTTGATGATTGAGTGGCGGCGGTTTCAGCGGTTGGTGCGGTGGTCACTTGATGTAGGTTCTTCGAAGTCTTATCCCAAAAACCAGCTTTTACCCGCTTGTATTGATCTCGGCGGCAAGCAAGTAAGTTTCTTCGATCGTTGCTGTCTTTGCAGCCTGCACAAAATCCGCAACACAGTCAGGTAGAGCTTGGATGTACTTCTTGATTGCCATGTCGGACGTCTTCACTTGATCGGGACAGATGATGCTGAGCTGCTTAAAGCGAGCAGTCAGGGCAGCGTTGTCACATTCCTTCTGCTTAATGTGCCAGAACTCGTCCTCCAGCTTCTAGCACTCATGGGGAGGGCAGAACTCTTCGAGCATAACGTTCTTCAACTCGTCCCATGACAGACCGTAAGCTGCATCATTTTCGCGCTTGTTCCTTTCGGCCGTCCACCAGTCTAGAGCGCGGGACTGGAAGACGCCGATCGCGTTCAGTGTGCGGAGATTATCAGGATATCCGCTCTGTCACAGAGTGACTTCGATCGAGTCAAACCATTGAAACAAAGCCGTAGGGCCTTCTTCTCCGGTGAACTCTTTCGGTCCACATGCCTTGAACTGTTTGAAGCTGAAAGCAGCTTTGGGAGTCTCAGTTCTGGATTCCTCAGACGATTTGCTCATGTTTTCGTACAGTTCACTGACGACTTGGGGTACAAACTTTGCCATTTGCTTAGTGATCATGGCAGCGAGGCGTTTGTCTGCTTGCTTTTGGCGAGCATCACGGGTAGTGCGAGATCCAGATGATGACATTGTCTGCAACAGATATCGCCACAGGACTCAACACAATATAATCGAATCTCACCTCACAATCCTAATACCACTAAAGCTCAGGAACACGCATAATCGTGCAAGCACATAGGCACATAATCACAGATTCACATAAGCACAGAAGCACATAGGCACGTAAGGCACAGAAACACATAAGCACGTAGGGCACAGAAGCACATACGCATGCAATCACAGAGGTAGTCAGAATACAGAAACCTATCATTCAAAGCCTGCGAGCGTTCGAACATAGCGGTCTTGAATAACTTATCGAGTAGTATAGTATAAGCGAATAGTATAGCGGGCAGTATAGCATAAGCGTATATCATAGTATAAGGTCGTCCACACTTTAGCGATTTGTCAGCGCTTTGAGATAGATATGCAATGCGGGTTGTGCGTGTCGATCGAAGTGAAAGAAAAAATTGAATAATTCTCCAAAATTAAACACATAAACAGATACTCATACATACAAACACATAAAATCGACGAATCATCAGAGTCAGCAGTCGAGGGCTCAGAATTGAAACACATAAAAATCGAGAAATAGATCGTCTGCGGCTATTAGACATTGACTATCCAAAGTGATTCGACTATTATCAAGGACTTGTTGTACACATTTTGACTCTTAGGACTGTGCTTTTGCCTCGATTCTTGGGCGTTTGGCACGCATCCCTTTAGTCGTATCGTGACTTCAGGTCGTTAGAGTCCGTCGAGACTTTGGTGAGAGTTTTGTAAAACCAAGTAAAGGTCGGAACAAGTCGTCAAGGTTAGGGTTCCACCCCTGGCTTAACAACTTTTGCTCCTGTTTTTGATAAAATAAAAGAGAACTATGCATCAAAGTATGGATTTCACCCCTATTTCAACGCAATTTCTCATGTTTATAGATTAAAATGTGGGTTGGATCAAGCAATTTAGTCGAGAGTTTGCGGTTTTCACACCTAATCACGACTTGGTCACTTTATCATAATTTGAAAATTCGAGTACAGTGATAGTGCAGCATAGGCAAGAATAGCGAGAAATAGCAGTACGCTCACACATAATCCCTACTGGTCATGCACGAGTCGGTCTGTTGGTTCCTAACTATAGACTGGGTCTCTAAGACATCGACCCGGACTAGGTCGAGTCTTGCCTAATTCCCTATAGTTATGGCTCTGATACCAATCTGTCACACCCCAACCGATGGCGAAAACATCGGCGCATGGCATTGAGCAAAATAGATTGTCCAGAAGTTTCCATAACAACTATATTTACCAAATATTTAAAGCAACACGTCCCATAGTCATAAATGATAATACAATTATTACAGAAAGGATCTAGTCAAATTGTTCTGTTCCGACAACTCAGATTTTTATTACAAACAATTGTTTATTATTGACCTTGGTCTTTCCTAGCCTCGATTTCACAGCACAGAAAGCAAATAAGCATCCTAAGCAACTGTCACATACGTTAAAGTAAAAGTCAATACACATAGTGTAAAGGTGAGCATACAAGTTTGATAATAGCATATAGAGTTCGAAAGCGTTGCGCATAACCAGCACGTACACAGAGTGAAATGAGGCATGTTAGTTATCGACATGAACCTATCGATACCAATGACTGCGGGTTGACTGCCCAAGGCAGTTCGCGATACATACTCACCACTGTGAGCCATGTAGGTAATTGTCCTTAACAACCCCCGAGTGAACGGGTGCTGAGTCCAAACTAATAGTACTACCATTGCTAAGGCAGGTAG
>JARYGA010032832.1:0-80586 GCA_030545235.1 Helianthus tuberosus | reverse complement strand
GATCAGATAGACTGATCGAAAGATCATCTATCGATCTGAAACCTACCGAAGGATCACATATACCTCGAAGGATGATATCCTTCGAGGTCCATCTATATCCATCGAAGGTTATCCTTCGAGCTCATCGAAGGATATAAACAATCCTTCGATGACTCATCCTTCGACACAAACATCTTACAAACCATGTTCTAACTGTTTGGTCAAGTCAAACCAGGAGGATGGTTGACTTGGTCAAACTTACATCAAAACACATATTAACAAACATAAGACGTAAACAAGACTAACAAAAGACATCGTTTTATATCATAACAAAATACAGACAAAGTACAGACACAAGTGCACCAACAAACTCCCCCTTGGCTGTAGCTTTGTCTCGATCTTCGTGTCTTCAAGTCTCTGACGTCCTTTCAACCGTTAAGTGATGCGTTGACCATGCACTTCCCGCATTCACAAGTAGGTTGAAGCAATACAAGGCCATCTTCTGAAACTTCATTGCTTGTTCACGATCCCTAACCAAGTAGTTGATCTCGTGATCCTTAAGAATAATAATATCCGACCTGGACATGTTAGTAATCCACATTGGATCTATCATTCGAAAGTTCTCCTGACTGTCTTGGAATAAGATCACCGCTTCTCCAGTATCTGCATCATAAACCCAGCAACGAAAGTTACCCAGAAAATCTGTCCTCATCTTCAACAACGGTATTTTCTTCATCAACTTCGGAGGATCATAAACCAATCGATAACGAGCAGTATTTGTATCTGGATCAAGCGTGAACCTGATCTGCTCGTATCGAGGAAACTGCGGCCTGTATAGCGGATCCTCCCAACCTCTTCTTCGTTCCAACCTGATCTTCTTGGCGAACAGATTCACCATCTTGTCTTCGACTCGATTAATAACCCTCAGCTGAGCCAAAACCGCAACATCATAATAAGGAAGTGAAAGAATGCTGAGAAGAGACCTGAAGTACTGAAGGCCGCATTCTCGCTTCACAACCATGCAGTGAAACTCCTTGATGAACATCCAGCTGATAATACGACCCCGAGCCTGATTCCTTTCCAGAATCATGTAGTTGGCCTGAACCAACGGAGGGAGCGGAGGAGGATTCCTAGCTAGGAAATCTGCTCGCCATTCGTTCACGGTCTTCTCACGGCTTTCTTGAGCTGTAGGAGAATCTGAAGAAAGATTAGTAAAATCTGCTGTCTTTGCCGCCACAAACTCATCATCAAGCGCATTAAACTCCACATTATCTTGACCAACATAAACAGAACGTTCCGGATCCGAACCGATGAAGATTTCTTCAATCGTAGAGAAATCGGTTTCGTCCGGAACTAACGGAGTAGCATCGATCGTTGTCAAATCAACTTCATCCAATTCCTTCAGAGCTAATAGACGTTCATCAGACATCTCTGTAACGTGTTCTCCCTCTTCTAATAGTTCACCCGTGACTGGATGATACTGTTGAACAATTGAAGATTCAGGGAGATCGGTAAACGCTTCCGGTTCAAGACTAACATGTTCAAACCCTGCCGAAGCTTACAACGTTTCAGTCTGCTTAGACGGACCAGTAGTAGCTGTTGGAGGAGCAGTAGGAGCATCTTGAGACGTACTAGACCCACCTGCAGCACCGGATGCAGTTGCACCGGAACCTGAGGCAGCTGGTTGATCAGGATTTGCTGCATCATCGTCCTTGTCATCGCCACGCTTTGAGGAAACGATGCCCAATGCTTTGCATCTTTCATTCCAAAGAGTAACTACTTTGTGATCAATTTTCTTGAAGTTTGCTTGAACAGGCTTGAAGGCTTCTATTAATCGATCATCACGATTTTTATAGCGATTCGACAGCTCTTCATGCTTCTGCTTTAACGCTTTTGCCTCATGCTCTAACACAGTGCTATGCCCCTTCATTATCTCAACTTCCCTATCACGAGCCCTGTTTGCTTCTTTCAGTCTTTCAATCTCTAGAGCTTGTTCTTTTATCTTAAGATTCTGTGCACTAACAATTGAGACTAGCTTGTTGTGTGCCTCCACATCCTGTGTTCGCTGTACATGACACTCTTCAATCTTTCTAGTATGCCGACCAACTAAGATACCCAATTCACTGACTTGTTCGATCAGGAAGTGAATTTTCTCAGCTTCAGACAAACCAGGCAATGTTTCTGCTAGAGTTGGCCGTGAGGGCTCAGGTCCTGAGAAACCAGACTAACCAGATGGACCGGAAGTACCTGTTGGACCAGTAATAACAAGAGGAGGACGTGTGTGTGTACCTGAGACAGGAGTTGCAGGCGGCTGTTGATCAACAGTCGTCGTGCGTGTCCCAGAAGACGTCTGCGGAGATGAGACCAGCTCCAGCATCTCTGATGTAGTTAATTGATCACTGACAGGTGGTAGCTGATGCTCTGGAGGCGTTGAATGCTGGATCGAATCAGGTATAGTGACATCACCAGCAGTTTCACCTATTGACCCTGATCCGTCCTTTGATTTCTTTGAAGTACGAGTACCCTGTTTTCTTGTTTTCCTCTTCTTTCTAACGAAACCAGGAGCAGCAGGAATATAATCATCATCTTTGTCAGATTCTGCGGCACTAACCGGTTTCTCTATACGTTCAAAACCAAGAAAATTCCCGCGCAGATCATAAGCCTTTCGCATCCCTGATGGAGGAGGATTATCATCCTCAGAAGACGAATCATCATTACCAGAACCTCCTTCATCATCAGAAGACGAACTGCTTTCATCCACCAACCTCCTCGGCTCGTCCACCTTACCTTTACCTTTGTCTGTCGCATCATCGCCTGACCGACTTGCAGGACCACCATCTCCACCTGCACTACCACGAACATCAGAATCGACGAACACTCCTTGAACTTCTTCCGCAACAACATTCACATCAATTTCAGCATGTGTTGCAGCACTGGAACTGCCAGCAGACTTCTTGCTCGATGCTTTAATTCCGTGCTTAGCCTCGAGTTGTGTGTTGGCCAACGCGATTAACCTGGGCTCTTCGTCATCAGAATCACTTCCATCTCGACGCCACTTGTGGTTCTGTGGTGCCTCGTAGGCCAGATCATCGAGGTGACCAATAAGCTTTCTGACTGGATCGGATTCCTTATACTTAGACATAGACTTGAAGATCAGCAATGTACGCTCGTTCATCGGATTGACTGGTAGAACATCTGCTTCAACCTTGGGAAGATTCGGAATCTGATCATCTATCATCATTTGCAAGAATCTTGGATATAACCAAAACTTGGTTGACGTCTGTTGATTTGCTGACGGAAGTGGCCTGCGGGCATTCTCTTTCAGATTGTCAAAGATGTAACGTGATATGTTGAACGGCTTGTTCAGAATTAAAGCCGTAAACAATCCCGTCAATTCAATAGGCGACAAATCGTATCCAGACCGTTTGTTGCTCAGACAGTGAATAAGAATATGCAATAAAAACTTGTATCATAACGGCATGAACCCTTTGTTTATCTGATTTGCTAGCACATTATCGCTGTAACGTAGCCTCATCAATAAACCACGCTGACACTGTAAATCAATAGAAGTCGAATCTTCTGGTTGGTCTCCCAATTGCAAACGCGCTCTGATGGTGTTCTCGGTGATCACCACGGGTTTCTCAGTAACGAATCCTCTAACCACTTCTTGGTTATTCACTGTTTCAACCACAGCAGAATTCCAGAATTCCTTGATCTGGGACTGGTAAGCGGTGTGTTGTGTAGTAATGGCATAGTTGATTCGGGCCCGATGAAGATACTCCATTATCCCCTTGTATTCCGGACTAACTTTGTTTACCGGTTGCAGATACGCGGCCATGTTGTGTCTTGGCTCGGACATAGATTCAACTTCAGACTTTTCTTTCTTAGTTGGTTTTGCCCGTTCCTTCTTCTCTTTCGGTGCCATTTCGAGATTGTTGTTGTAATCCTGATAGCCTAACTTTTGTTTCAATTTCGGCAGAGTTTTGGTAGGATCAGAGATTTTTGTGATGATGAAATTTGAACTGTTATGTTGAAATGAAAAAGAAGACCCCTTTTATACTCTGACCTCGAAATGCGAACCACCTCGAAGGATCATTATTTCGAAAGATGAGATTTTGGGTCGAAGGATCCAGATCTGGATCGAAAGATGCCAGATATTTATGGGAACCCTCAACAACCTCGAAAGACGATCCTCGAAGGATATCTTTCGACCTGATCCATCTTTCGAAAAGTCTGATCAGCTCGAAGGATCCAATTGGTCAAATCCTTCGTTGACCAATTTATCTTTCGAGCATCAAGATTGACTTTCATTGACTTTCATTGACCATCTGATCTTTCGAGGGCCATTGCTTCCTCGAAGGATCACATTTTCACCAACACTTTGGATTTTGGGAATTTGCAATTCAAACCCTTCAAATTCTTAAAAGTTTTCAGAAACGACCATTTTGAAAAATTGCCCGTTATGAAGTTCTGCAAAGGTCAGTTTTATGAAGTATCTCGGCTTGCCAGGTATCTGATCGAGCACCAACATCGGTTAATCAAAAATAATATTAAATTGAAAATCTTTTTGGATTTTGATAAAATAAAAGACAACAATTCTAATATCCTTTGAATGTTATCAAACGACATCACCGCTAATGTCGTGCTGATATGCACCAAACGACAAAACTGTTTAAAATAAGACAATAAAGGTTAAACAGTAAATAAATATGTACAAACACAACAATATTTTTGCGAGTTTCTGGCGAAGAGAATCATATCAGTTTGCGGTCTTTTGTCAAAACACATTTCCTTTTAATATTCTTTTACAGAAGTGGATAAGTATTCTACCACAATTACCGATATTGTTATCCACTTAAACTCAGCGATCAAGTGTAATCATAATACATTGAGATACATTTAAGGTATGATTTATACTTACCGACCGGTGTTCATCCACTCACGACACATTCCCGTATCAAGGTATGCACGAGAGTTCATCTTACTGGCGAGTATACCATTTATCATCCGTTTTTAACGTATATAAAATGTGAACAAGTCACTTATTTGAGTTTGAAAACCAAGCCCTATGTGATGAAATCACTTATTGATGAGGAACTTGATTTTCATATGCATGAGGGCACAGGAGCAAGTCCGTGAACAGGTCAGTACTTCCGTACAGCAGAGAGACGAACTTGACTCCCGGATAAATGTGATATTTTATCACTTATTTGAATGGACATGTGATTGTTTATCACTTATTGAGGTCGAATGCAGTATGTACACGTATGTATAGTATCATGGAAGATCTAGACTTACGTCCTTTATAGAAACAACCATGATACCCAAATGATAAACAGCATAAACCCCGAATATCTCAGAACCTCGGCAATCTATCAAACGAAATTTTTGTACCAAGACCATATGCCAATGAGCGGTTCCCACGCGGTTTTCAGTTCGTTATGTTTATATCTCCTGCATACTTTAAAATGATCGTGAGTCTACCGGTACATCATTAGTAGAGCTACTTATCATTTTCTTTTCTTTTGATTTCTAGAAACATGTTTCGACCGACCTCTGATGTAATATCATTTTCTCTTATATTACCAAGAAACTCATTTTTGTTTTTCTATTGTTTTTGTGTTTTTTTTTTGGTTTTAGAAAAATATTTACAAAAACGATTTCCCGATGTCGGTTACTCTTGCTTCACCTTTATGCCGTTTACCAAAAGTAAATAATCGAATCTTGATTTATCAAATGCTTTGGTAAAAAGGTCGGCACGTTGGTGATCGGTATGAATGTGAACCACATCGATAAGTCTCTTTTCAAAGCAATCACGTATGAAGTGATATTTAATATCGATGTGCTTCGTTTTTTAGTGCTGTACAGGATTTCTAGTGATCTGTAAAGCAGCTTCATTATCAACATAAATAGGAGTAGTTAGGAATTCAAAACCGTAGTCCCGCATCTGTTGTTGGATCCATAGAACCTGGGAGCAGCAACTAGACGCAACAATGTATTCCGCTTCACATGTAGACGTAGCCACACATGTCTGCTTCTTGCACTGCGAAGTGACTAGGCGATTGCCTAAGAACTGACATCCTGCTGTAGTTGATTTGCCATCTTTCTTGCAGCCGCCGAAATCAGAATCACTGTAAGCCTTGAGATCGAAGTTATCATCCTTAGGGTACCATAACCCGGTGTCAGGGCAACCCTTCAGATAACGAAAAATCCTTTTGACAGCAGCATAGTGAGAGACCTTCGGATTCGCTTGGTATCTGGCGAGAAGGCATGTTGGATACATAATGTCGGGTCTTGATGCGGTGAGATACATTAAAGATCCAATCATAGCACGATAAAGTGAAGAGTCCACAGCTTCCCCTTTTTCATCCGGAGTAATCCCGTGATTCTGCGGAAGAGGAGTAGAAATTGGCTTTGAATTGGACATCTGGAACCGGCTCAAGATGTCTCCGACGTACTTGGTTTGATGGATAAAAATTCCAGATTCGGACTGATTAACTTGCAAACCCAAGAAGAACGTCATTTCACCCATCGCACTCATCTCGAATCGATCTTGCATCACCTTCTCAAATTCCTTGCATAACTTATCATCGGTAGAACCAAAGATAATGTCATCGACGTATACCTGTACCAACAGAAGATCTTCACCTTTTTCTTTGATGAAGAGGGTACAATCGATCAAACCCCGTCTAAACCCGTTGTTCAGCAGGCAGGTAGACAGTGTCTCATACCAGGCTCGAGGTGCTTGATGAAGACCATATAACGCTTTGTTAAGTAGTAAAACTCTGTCAGGATGTAATGGATCTTCAAAACCCGGTGGTTGCTCGACATATACTTCCTCTTCGACTACTCCGTGAAGAAATGCACTTTTAACATCCATCTGGTACACCTTGAATTTCTTGAAGGATGCGTAGGCTAGAAAGATTCTAATAGCCTCCAGACGTGCAACAGGTGCATACACTTCATTGTAGTCAATACCTTCTATCTGACTGAAGCCTTGAACAACTAACCTTGCTTTGTTTCGGACAACAATCCCACGGTCGTCCTTCTTGCACTTAAACACCCAACGAGTTCCGATCTTCTTGTAGTGGTCGGGCCTATCAACCAATTTCCATACGCCCAACTTCTCAAACTGCTGAAGTTCTTCTTGCATGGCTTCCACCCAGGAATCATCTTTCAATGCCTCCTTCCAAGATCTAGGCTCTTCTTGGCTAACATAGCAGGCGAAAGACCAATCATTTTGTTGTCCCGATTCTCGTATCTCAGCATACAAGCCAGCATTTTCGTTATTTCTGATTTGATTCCTTATCCTTACACCACTGAGAACATCACCTATAATATTCTGCTGAGGATGAATGTTATGAATTCGGGTTTCAGGAACTAGAGGAATGTCAACATTGGTCCTTAAGTTATTGATATTTAAATTCCCGATATCATTCTGAAGCTGTTGAGTTGTAGAAGATGATGCATTTTCTTCTTGGACAATTGGCGCAGACACTGGATCCGTTGCTTCTGAAGTACCTTGAACCGGACCCCGTGCTTCACCATCATTTGCATCAACATACTCCTCATCTTCTGATGACAAATTGTAGTCGACAGCATCATTAAACACCTCATTTGAAACGAGATTGTTGACAGAAGAAGATGCTTGTGAGTCAACAATGATTGGGCGAACTAACTGAGAGCCAGTCGCATTCTCGCTTTCAGACAACATTTGAGCAATTGCATTGTCATCATCAAATGTCGGCAGATTGAATGAGTCGAAAAGACCATCATAATCGAACATCCATGGATCTCCAGAAGGCTTCGGTGGATTAGAATATCTTTGAACTTTTACTTCACCCCACTCTTCAATCTTCTTGGTAGTCAGGTTCCATACTCGCAGATTAGGAGTAGCATACCCAAGGAAGTAACCTTCGATAGCTTTGGCACCAAACTTCCCGTCAGGCTCAATCATGGTACATGGTGCACCAAAAGGTTCTAGATATTCCAAGTCAGGAGTCTTCTTGTGTAGGAGTTCGAAGCACGTTTTGCCATGTCTTTTCACTGTGAGAACCCTGTTTAACGTGTAGCAAGCCGAGGCAACAGCTTCAGTCCAGAATCGAACTGGAAGCTGAGACTCAACCAACATGGTTCTTGCAGTCTCAATTAAGGTTCTGTTCTTTCTTTCAGCGACTCCGTTTTGTTGTGGCGTGTACCGAGAGCTGTATTCATGAAGGATTCCTTTTGCAGTGCAAAATTCATCCATAACCCTGTTTTTGAACTCGGTTCCGTTGTCGCTTCGAATTCGCCTCACCTTTAGATTATAAAGATTTTCCAACAAGGTGATCAAATTCTTTAGAATTTCTGGAGTCTCGCTCTTGTGGACCATGAAAGCAACCCATGAAAATCTTGAATAGTCATCAGTGACTACCAAGCAGAAAACTTCCCCGTGCACACTCTTGTGTTTGACTGGGCCGAAAAGGTCCATATGCAGTCGTTCGAGTGGCATGTTTACAGTGTTAACCTTCTTCAATGGATGTGATTTCTTGATCTGCTTCCCTTTCTGACACGGCACACAGACATCTTGAAGTTGAAAATTCTTCACATTGACACCTCTCACCAGATTGTTTTTGACAAGGTGATTCATTTTTCTGAGGTGAATATGACCCATCCGTCTGTGCCAAGAGATCGTCTCCTTTTCAGTGGCTTTTGAAATAAAGCAAGTAACTTGTTTGGACTTGGTTATTGCTTGGCTCATATCGAGGACATACAAATCATTAACTCTTGGTGCTGATAAGAGAATCCATTCTTCGGGAATCTTGAATCCTGGCTTCAGCACATAACAACCGGCATCATCAAAATGCACGGTGAACTTCTTGTCGCAGATCTGAGAAACACTCAGGAGATTGTGATCCAACTGTTGCACATAATTGATTTTGTCGAAACTCACAACTCCATTTGAGATCATTCCCTCGCCGGTGATATACCCTCCTTTGTCTCCAGCAAACGCAACATATCCTCCTCTTATACTTCGCACATCGAAAAGAAGACGATAGTCGTCCGTCATGTGCCTGGAAACCCCACTATCAACAATCCAATGACTATTAATAGTTCCTCCTGGAGCCGCCTGCACATGCAATTAACTTATCAGTTTGAGAGGGGGACCCAAGCCTTTGTGGACTTGGGTCGTCCTTGATCATCAAGGAAAGTGATTTCAATCACTTGATGATTAGGAAAAAGAACCTGTGGTGCTCCCCCTGATTGAATTACCTGCTTTTGCTTCCAAGCTGTTTGTCCTTTACCAGTATTTGAATTTATTATTTTAGCATTTACTAGTTTTACAGTTTCAGATTTTGCTTGTACAGGTTTTTCTTCTTTGACCTCTGATTTTAAGGCCTTTTCAATTACCTTTTGATTCTTTTGCTTTAACTTATTTTCCCTTTCTTTCAAGACACGTGGGTCTTGTTTCGGGGAAACTGATCGTTTTCGGTAATCGATTTCTTGGGGAGCACTCGTTTTTTACTTCAGCTTTTGCACGTGTGGGAAATATCTTACAATATGCCCAACTGTCCCACATTCAAAACATGTTCTCCGCTCTACAAACTTCGGAGAAACATGTTGATAACCAGACGGAGAACCAGACAATGAACTTTGTGATCTAGACGTGCTTGGACCTAAATCACATCCGTTGGTGTGTTGGGTGTAATTATTCTGATCATTTCGTTTTAAAATTCTAACTTGTTTTACAAAATCAACGTTAGATTTATCCTTAAATGTTTCAAGTTTGTCTGAACCCGTGGATCCAACAAAGTTCATTTTCGGTTCTCGTTTCTTAACAGGAGCTCTTTTGTTTTGCACCTTTTATTGTTGAACCTTAAGCTGCTCAACCTTTAATTGTTGAATTTTAGGTTGTGCAGCCTTAGGTTGAGTAGCCTTAGACTGTTCAACTTTAGGTTGTTGAACCTTTGGTTGTTCAGTCTTAGGCTGCTGAACTTTAGGTGCTTGAACATTCTTGTTCTGAGCCTTCTTTCCCTGTACCTTACCCTTTCCGGAGTTGACTTGTTGTTTTCGCTCAATTGGTAGTTTTTGGTTTCCGTATTGTTTTCTAATTTGTTCACACGGAATTGGATCACATTGAGTGACGGTAACTTTGCCACTTTTGTTCCCCAAAAACTTATCAGTGCATCCTTCAAAAATTTGCTCAATTAAATCTTGATTTACATTTTTAATTGGAAAATCTTTGTTAGAGTAGATTTTGCTATCTCCTTTGAGCGTGTACAACAAGTTATTCCCTTCACGGCTAGATACAAGGGACTCCATTGCTTTTGACATTTCAGTCTTACTCGGTTTCACTGGTGGATCACACAGGATGTGATTCTCGATTGGAATATCTGTTGTAACCGAGTTAGACTGTTGTTTCACAATTTCTTCAAATTCATCATCCGAAGAATCAGCATCCTCAACAATGGGAGGACTCTGTTCCTTAACACACGATGAATCTGTCACATTCTCAGATTCTGATTGACCCGAGGATGATGTACCAGTTGTGAACCCGAGGCCTGCTGCAAAGTCATCTAGACCGAGTGGCACAGTAGGTTCAAAACGGGGCATATCCTCGTCATCAGGCAATTTGGAGTAATTGTGATTCATTGGGGGAGGACATGATTTGAATCCAATACATATTGCATCCCCCTTTTTCTTTTGAACGTCAATGATGTGATCCAATACATAGCGGGAATTGGAATAGCTTTCCAGTTTCTGCTTAATTGTCTCACATTCACATCGAGCTGTTGCCAACTCTACCATTTGCTTTTCAATTGTGTCAATAAGATTATTGTTAGCATGTTGTTTTCGCAAAACAGCCTTTTGTAATTCTGAAACATCATGTCTTAATGACGCAATTCTTGCTTTAAATTCCTTTTCATTTCTGGTTAAAAACAAGTTAGCTTCAGTTGCTTTAGAAAGATCTACAATCAATTCTTGATTGTGTTTGTATGTGATTTCAAACTGACTTTCCTTTTCAGCATATTTTAAACACTTTGCACATTCAATAGGAACAGAAATAGAGTCAGAATTAGTATCACATACCTGAGAAGTCTGACCTTCTACGTGAGCCATAAAGGCTGTATGAAAAGAAAAAGATCCATCTTCAGAGAAGAACTGAGCAAGCTTCTCGGAAGTTCCAGCAGATTTCTGGCAGAGAATAGATCTCCTCTTGCATAATGCTTCAGCTTCAGCCAAAAGCTCATCAACTTCCAAATCTAAAGCATCACTTGATAAATCACCAGCATCAAGTGATTCCCCATCCATGATCCCACTATAACCCGAACTATCTTCATCTTCTGAAGATTCACCAGCAGACCCGGGTTCTACTACCTTCTCAATCACTTTCGCATAACATGCTGTTCCACCATTTCCTCCTTCTCCAAGCTGAAGGTTCCAATTGCAGATTTCATCAGCTTGAACAACCAATCCTCTGTGGGGATTAGTGTTTGTGGATCCAGATGCATTTCCTCCAACGGGAACTATTGATCTGTCAGAATTGTTGTTCAGTTGCTGTTGTGGCTGTCCTTGATTCCTGAAGGGATTCTGATTTCCTTGCTTAGGTGGCTTCTGACACTCCCGCTTGAAGTGACCCTTTTCACCACAATTGAAGCAAGTGACAGCATTCTTATCAAAACCATACTTGGTGTTGTTGTTGCTATTCAAGTTGGTTCTCCCCGTCCTTTCCATAAACTCCTTTGCTCTTCGAATTGCACTAGCAAGAGCCCATTTGATATCCATCATTTCAAATTCTTCTCTATCCACTTGCTGATAATCTTCATTGGTTAGATTGATATTCCCAATCTGACCTGCGACCAATCCACAATAAGCACTAACCAAGGTGTTCAACATCTCCATATGCTCCTTGGCTATTTCGACACTGACTTTGGAAAAGTTGGAAGTGTCTAATCTGACTGTGTTCGGATTGGAAGTGGCTTGAAAGTTTGAAGAGCTTCCATAAAACCCTTGCTGTTGCGGTTGTTGCTGCTGAGCTCTGCTTGGGTCTAAGAAAGGCGGTGGTGTGAATTGCTGAGCTGTCGGTTGCACATCCTGTTGTAGAGAAGAAGAATCTGGTCTTGAATACATCGTGTATGCTGAAGGATCAAACTGATTTGTTGTGGAAGGTCCGGTGTTTGAGATGAAGGCTGTTTGAAGCTTCGCATGTTGAGAGGCTGGTTTTTTCTCCACTGATACCTCCTGCAATCCCATAGTACATCTCTGGATTTTGAGGAGTTAGTGTTCTTTTTGCCTTAAGCTTTTCTTCTACATCCTTGTTCTCCAATTTTTGAATTAACTCATAAACGGTGATTGTGTCTAGAACACCATTTTCTTTGAGAATTTCAAGATAACTGATCCACTTTGCTGGTAAGCTATCAGCGAATCTCTTCACCATTTCTTGTGGAGTGGCAGTGACTCTAAAAGCAAACATCTCGCTCAACAAGTGATGGAACCTTGTAGATAACTCTGCCAAAGTCTCATTCTCCATACACGTGAATCCTTCAAACTCTTTCTTCAGTAATTCTTGCTTGATCTTTCTAGATTGAGCATTTCCTTCACATCGTAACGTGAGCATATCCCACAAGCTTTTAGTAGTCGTGCAGTAAACAAACTGGTGGTAAATGTCTCTGTGAAGAGCTTGTGTGAGAATCATGAATGCTTTCTTTTCTAACTCAAATTTCTTCTTATCATCATCAGACATAGTGCTGTAAGTTTGTGGATTAGATCCTGCAACTTCCAAATCATTGTCAAATGCGGTGAAGAAGCACATCCATAGATCTTGACCTTGCCCCTGAACATAAGTTCTCAGCCTTTCTTTCCACCATCCCCAATCATTGATGTGATTTAGCTTTGGCGGTTTTGTGCTTGTACCAGTTTCACTGTCGTTCTGCATCATAGCTTGAATGCTGCTGCTTTGATTTGTGACCAATGCCCATTGATTTGCAGTTATCATTGCAGCTTGAGGTGGGGCAATAGCCTGCATCCATGCAGTTTTGTTGAAATCTGACGCAGATTGCGTAGCTGATGATTGTGGAGTCAAAGTTGTTTGAGTCCACGCGGTTGGATCCCACTGACTGTTTGTTCCCATTTTGTAAAGAAAATTAATATATTAAGTGAAAATTGATTTAAAATTTGAAAAGCAAGTTTTCCTTTTTTTTTTTTTTAAATTTAATTTTCACAAACTATGTTAATATCTCGAATGATAACAACCAGCCGAAGGATCCTTGATCGAAAGACCTGAAAAACACAAACTTGTTAAACTTAAACAGACTAGGATCGAAGGATCAATACTTGTTCGAAGGACCAACAGTGTTCGAAAGATCACTGTTGAATTTCGAACAATGATTTTGAAAGATTCTCCAATCGAAAGATCCTTATCTTTCGAATAAGAACTGTAGATCGAAAGATGTATCCTTCGAAAAGATTCCTTGGATCGAAGAATAAGTCACAGACTTCGAAGGATGTTCGAAGGATGATTATCTATCGAACTTCCTTTGATCGAAAGATGATCTTTCGACTTCGAAGGATATCCTTCGATCTGTACTGACACAGTTGACAAAAGTGACAGGTTGGTGAAAAGGTGATTGGTTGGTAGAAAGCTTTCGGCAGAAGGTATGTTCAGACCATACTTTTTACCAAACCAGGATTTGACCAATAAAATATTACTTAAAAAGAAAGGTTCTTATCCAGAAAACCAGTCACCAGAGTAAGCCGGAATTTGGCCGGAAATTACCAAACTTCTTAAAAACAAGTTTTTAAGTTACCCAACCCGTCCTTTAACACACCCGGTTAGTTTAGAACATGTTTTTACGTCTAGAAATGCGAGAAAAACACTAAAAACTGGTGCTAAACCATGTGAGATTTTGTCCAAACACTCCAAAGTCTTGTATAAACTCGGTTTTTAACAAGGAAAAGAGCCACGGCTCTGATACCACTTGTAGGTCCCTCGGAGGTTGAGGTTAAACCTTATCCTTGTTATGTTTAACACACTAGCAAGTGCGGAATCCAAGCTAGAATGCAAACCGGTAGTTTATATGAGAACACAAGCTACAAAGAGAAAGGTAGACACACGAGATATCAAGGTTTTCTCTTGTATTTCAGTGGACACGGTTACAGTCCTTGACCAAACTGAAAATACGCTCTCTACAAGACTAAGTTCACTCACTCCTAAAGTGAACACATTACATGACTATATATATACCAAACACAGATCGTCTGGTCGAAGGATCAGATAGACTGATCGAAAGATCATCTATCGATCTGAAACCTACCGAAGGATCACATATACCTCGAAGGATGATATCCTTCGAGGTCCATCTATATCCATCGAAGGTTATCCTTCGAGCTCATCGAAGGATATAAACAATCCTTCGATGACTCATCCTTCGACACAAACATCTTACAAACCATGTTCTAACTGTTTGGTCAAGTCAAACCAGGAGGATGGTTGACTTGGTCAAACTTACATCAAAACACATATTAACAAACATAAGACGTAAACAAGACTAACAAAAGACATCGTTTTATATCATAACAAAATACAGACATAGTACAGACACAAGTGCACCAACATGAAGGAATCTTCATTCATCAAACTAAATACGTGAACGATGTGCTGGAAAAGTTCAACATGTCTGAATCTACTCCGACATCAACCCCCCTAGCTCAGAATCATGGGATTTGTCCAGACGAGTGTGGAGAGCAGGTGGAAGAGACTTATTACCGGTTGATAATTGGATCTTTGATGTATCTTACTGCTTCCCACCCAGACATCATGTATCCGACGTGTTTATGCGCCCGATATCAGTCCAGCCCACGCCAGTCACACTTGACGATCGTGAAACGCATTTTACGGTATTTGAAAGGCTACCCAAGCACCGACTTGTGGTATCCTAAGTCTGGCGATTTCTCTCTCACAGGTTTTGCTGGTTCTGATTTTGGTAGCTGCAAGCAAAATGCTAAGTCCACCACTGCTGGCTGCCAGTTCTTTGGAACTTGACTAGTCACTTGGTAGTGCAAGAAACAAACCTCAGTAGCGCTCTCTACGTGCGAGGCAGAATACGTTTCGGCCTCGAGCTGTTGCTCTCAGATCCTTTGGATCCAACAGCGGATGCGAGACTTTGGTTTGCAGTTCTTGGACACAGCCATTTTTGTGGACAATGAAGCAGCGATTAACATAACGAAAAACCCGGTTCACCATTCTAAAACAAGACATATTGAAATTCGACATCATTTCATCCATGACTGTCACGAGAAGAAATTGATTCGCATTGAACATATACACACCGATGAACAGAAAGCTGATTTTAACACCAAACCGTTTGATAAAAAGAGATTTAACTATCTATTGAAATTAAATGGGATGAAAAATTTGTTTTCTGGGAGGGTTATTGAATGTGAAGCCGAGGAGGACGGCAATCTGATGTGATCCATGTTGTGTTGTCAAAGTTTTTGTACAGTTTATTTTCTTCTTTGGATAAAAACAAAAACACAAAAATATGTCTTTATTTTTAGGGGGAGAAAGTTTGCAGAAAATCAGAAAATCCAAAAGCATGATAAAATTTCAAAATCCAAAAACATTGAAAAACTGAAAATGAGTTTGTGTAAAAAGGGGAAATGATAGTACATCAGTTAGACAGATGCAGTACGCTAAAGAAATGTAATGTTTAAAATGTGTTAAGCAGTCTCGCTGATGATGTGCCGATAGGTTTTTACACATTTAGTAGGTTTGTTCGGGATATAAACATAAAATCATTACTTGCTTTTATGTGGGGAACATCTCTCGGATATATGGGTAACCCCCGAAATCTTGTTTGAAAGGTCCCTCTTTCTGAGTTACTAGGTCTTTATGCTTAGTGATATCTGGGGTATTATCCCGGGACTTCTGATTTTGCGGAAGCAATGGCCTAGTCCCCGGAGAATACTTTACGCTGCTTGAAATATAAGCCTCCCCACAGCATAAAAATGATGAAACATTGAAAAATGCTAATCATGTGCTGTTGTAAAAGAAGATCCCCAAAGGGGACCCACCAAAAGTCGAAGCCGTCATCTCTCTGATTTTGTGGAAGCAATAGCCTGAGCTCTCACGGCCCTCGCATTTAACCCCTTACAGATATCATCTAGGTATATTCACCTGTAAGACTGAATATTGGGATCTGGATACGGGAGTATATTCTGAGGTGGGACACGCGTATAAGTTTAAGTCTTTAAAACACTAAACTCGTATCCTGAACAGATTGAAAATTGTGTGAAAATTTAAAAGGATCAGTATATCGACAATCAATGCGAATTGTTTAATGTTGTGTATGTAATCAAAGCTTAATGGTGCTTGTATCTTGTCGGAAGCTGATATGATCCCCTAACACACCCACAAAAATATTGTGTGTACAGTTTATTGCTTATCATTTTCAAAAATCCAAAAAGATTTGTTTTTCATCTTATTTTAGACAACAGACGTTGGGGATCAGATGATCAAAGTCTTATGTGCTGAACAAGTCTGGATCATGAGGGTTGGGTAAGCAGAAGTTTGCAAAAGTGATTGGTAATTGCTTGAAAGTACAAAAAGTTCATTAACTTGAACTTAAAATTGTTTCAGAAAATCAGCATCTTCATAAACTGGTCAGCCAAGGTCATTAACTTGGACTTGGGAGGCTAAACAGTTGACCAGGGTCATTAACGTGGACTTGGTTAACTGGGTGTGTCGGTAAAATCTTAAAAAGTTAAAAAATTGAAAATTTAATAAGTAATTTCGTTCGAAATTGGTAATTCCGCTTGAAAATGTGATTCCGCTTGAAAGGTGATTCCGGTTGAAAAGACCTTAGTGCCTATTTCACACGAAATAAGCAGGTCTATAAATAGGGGCCTGGTTTCGCTTGAACGGTTCAGTCGTGTTATTTCGTTTCATATTCACTGTCAAAGCATTTTCACCCGAAATTACAAAACCATCGATTTCTAGCCGTTATTCTGTCCGATTGTTGTTTATAATCTGATCTAAATTTGATTTGCACATCTTAGATCATGGGAAAGGTGAGATATCGTGTTAATTTGACCCAGATCTGACCTGATTTTTTTTTGTCGGCGATGAACATGTTTTAAAACATAGATCTAGGGTTTATTTGTGATGTTTAATGAACGATAATCATACCCTTATGCTCGGATTATGTTGTAGATCTTGTTTAGGGTGTTAATTTGAACTGAATAACTTGATTCCGTGTGAAGTCGGTAGATCTGAGATCTTAGACTTAGATCTAGATTGATTTTGTGGGTAAAAATGAGAATAAAACACATCCAAATGCTCGGAATTCTCTGATTTACAAACCCAGATGATTAATTTCATCATCAGAACAGTTTTGAGATAATTTCGTTTCAACATGTTGATTTCTCTTCAGATGGCATTTAGTTTCAAACTATGATTCCGTTTGAACTGGCATTTAATTTCAAACTGTGATTCCGTTTGAATTTTGATTTCGTTTCAACATGTGTTTCAACTTGTCATTCCGTTTCAACTTGTGATTTCACTTCAAAATGTCATGTGTGTTTTAGTTTGAAGAGATTTCGTTTGAATGTAGTGTTTTTGATGAAAATTTTTCAAAGTAATTAACTTGATTGTATGTTGTTATTTTTCAGGTTTCAACTGTGATATTTGATCCATTACACAACAGTTATTGTGATTTCGAAGAGGAGAAGATACCAAAGTTGACCGAATTCAAGAGTATTCTGGAGTTTATGAGAAGGTTACCGATTTAGAAAGCTTTGACGAATCAACATTTGGTTTTCAAATCACACATTGAACGTTTTTGGGAGAATGCAACATATGATGAAGATAAAAAGACAATAAATTCGATTGTGAGCTTAAACTGGCAAGATAAACCAATAATTATCTCAGAGCATCTTGTACGAGAGGTGATAAATTTTCCGGATGATGAAAATTCTCGTACAAAGTTCCCAGAAAGAATGGTAAAAGGTTGCATGTTGCGGATGGGTTATAATGGTGCACTGAACAGTGCTAACTACTTGAAATCAAAGTTTTCCAAGCCATACAAGTTTCTTATTCACTCAGTGTTGATTGCTCTATGTCATAGAAAGGGAGCTTATGATGCAATGAGGGATTATCAAATGAACATGGTGACAGCTCTTGTATTAAACAAAAAAGTACAATTTCTAGAAGATTGTGCTTCATTATATAGTTGAGAACATTACTTCAAAGAGCAAGACTTGGGTGTATCCATGATTTGTTCAGATGATGATAGATCACGCTTATCCTGATTTGGAGAGAGATGAAGAGAATGATCTGTTGGTATTATTTCATATGGATAATGAGTCTTTGAAACAATTGGCCAGATATCACCCAAATCATCCAGAGCCAAAAACGAAAGCTGAATTTTTTGGTTTCATCAAAGATAAGAATTATCAAGATCCAGATCCTATCAATCATCAAAACTGGAGAAATGAGAAAGAAATGAAAGAAAAAAGTTATGCTGATGAGTTGATGTCACACCCTGATATTTCCACGTTTAACCGGTGGGCCCGAAGGGGGAGTATCGTGACGTGGTTGGCAACATTACAGTCAAACAACACAATATTTAAAATGCACAACGGAAGCAAATGAAAGATATATTTCAACCGAATAAAATATTGTAATATCAAGTATCACAACAGTCGAAAGTTTATCCACAGGTGGATCAAAATAAATTGGAAACAGTAGTTCAACAGACTTTAGGCATCTTAAGCTTGCGAGACTCTTATTGATGTTAAGGAGAAACTCAGCCTATTACGAGTAGTACATGCATTTAATCTTTTTGGGAAAATACGTCAGTTTACACTAGTAAATACAATTAACCGACTCATTTTAAAAATGATTAAAAATTGATTTGGATGCACATGGCACAAACATTTTATAACTTGGGATAATTATTTAAATATATAAACTTGTAAAAGGATTACATGTTCCTTATGCATTCAGTAGCCCTGTTCGTGCCGGGTTAAAGATCAATAGACACACCACATTACTTATTTATGCACTGACGGGTGTACGCCTACACCCCGCGCTTAGGTCGTGGCCATTTCGTAAAATGATGCCAAGGATATCCGGGACATGGTCATTAACCTCCCAAAGGCGTTAAGAAAACAAAACATATTTAAACGGGACATCTCGATAATAATTAACCACCAATCGATTAAGGTCGATTGCCCGACCAAGCGGTATTTTATATACCGTACCCCAAGCCCGGATAAGGGAAAATATGTTAAAAGTATTTACCTTTGCAAGTATAATTCACAATTAGCAAATGCGGGTAGCTTTTACCAATTCTCTTATTCTGGAACAAAGGTTTATAATAACCTATTAGAATCCTAACGGTCTTTAGTTAAGCTTAAGCTTAGACCGGTTAGTTTTAAGGAATGATACGATTCGAACGCGTGATTAAGCGAAGGCCGGAATAGAATGTGATTTAGACCCGACAAGTTTGAAGACTTGTCTGATATGGGTAATCTAAACACATTCTGGATTTTGAGCTAAAAATGATAAGGTTTGACCCGTTTCGGCCAATTTATGTAAACTAGTTACATAAATCGAACCGAACGCGAAGAATGCGTAACGGGTAACCATAAGAGCCATATACAGGTTTCCTAAGTTAATATGCCTCAAATAGGTTGTGAAATCAGTAAGATATCTTTTATTATGCCCGAAACGAATTTAAACACAAACTATGCCCCGTAGGGGCAATTTGGTCATTTATAAGGTTATAAAAGAGTTTAAGTATTAACCTGAGTTACAGGTCTGATATAATCAGCAAAAATACTTAATTTACTAAGTTATAACAGTAGGGTATTGCATATATGTGAAATTTATTAATTATAACCAAACTATGCACCGTACGGGCATTTTGGTAATTTCACATAAGCTTAAAAAGCTCAAAACTGAAGTCTGAGTTAAACAACTTTTGCTTACTATTAAAATATTATAATTTACCTAAAATATCAGTAGGTATCAACCCTTTTATGTTTAAAATAGTTTTAGTACATACTATGCGTTAAAAACGCTTAAAAAGGCGATTAGGAGCCGTTTCCGGGTTCTATATAGAAAGCTGATATTTTTATTATTCCAGAAGGTTTAAAATAATTTATTTATCATATAAAATCAGTAGCAAAAGGTTTGGGGTCAAAAAGATATGTAAAACTCATTTTATAGCCCAAAAGGGCAAAACCGACAATTACCAGATCAAGCCTATATCTCTAAGTTATGCTCAGCCTAAAATTAATTAAAAATCTTCAAAAATCCCAAAATATTATATTACATCAGTGGGTAAAATTTTGATATCAAGAAGTGGGTTTAAATAGGCTATATGCTACTTATGCCGTTTAATCGCTAAAAAGCTTTCTAATTACGCTAACGAACATAACTCTCAATCTACACCTCAAACTGATGTCAAATTTTGGTTACAAGTTTATAAATCAGTAACTAAGGTTTCTACTCTTTTACATTTTCTAAAATCACGTTTTATGGTGAAAAGGGCATAATGGTCAACATATAAGAAATTAACTGAATCATGCATATTACTTGGATAACTATTGAACCAAGGTGTATAATCACAGAGGGTTATACTAGCATGTAACCTAGTCCAATTAAAGCTCTAAGGCATTTCTAAAACATACCAAAACGGGTTAGAACTGAAGTCAAAGCTTTGCGACTTTCGGTTCCGAACCGGGTCTAGACAGAAAATTGTCGGATCAAACAAGCCTAGACCAGTTATTATACTTATTACCAAGTTATATGAGTGGTAAAATAGTTTACATGCCTTCTACATTGCTAATTATATGTAAATTTGAAAATTAGCATTCTGTTGACTTTTTCTAATCAACTTTGACCCGACAAATGGTCTAATTAGAGTGGGAATCAGAGGGTGCCCTTTTAAGGGTTTATTGCCCACATAATTACCAACTTATAACTACTTTCAATTCGACTAATCACTGGACCATTAATGATTAATCGTGAAGTCAACCGTTAATTACGACGGTTTGACTTTTAAGCTAAAACTAAGTAAAAACTCAACTAAGAAAGGTTAAGCATACTTACAGAAGTCCTATGCACAATTAGGAAGGCTCGGGGTCTGCTCTTAAGCTCCAAGAAGCTCCAGAAATACAGAAGAAAGGTGTGATCACAATGTTGCAACATTGTGGCCTTTTATAGTGTTCTTGATCCTCAAAGATGGTGACAACTAAGTCTATGGGGTGATCCAGATCAACAACAAGTGCTCCTAGGGTCTAAAAGTAATGTAGGGGTCGTCCAAAGATGAGGAAATTCGATTTTAAGTCAGTTTACAGCTTAAAACAGTCAACAGTCAATTATATCGTCGCTGGGCAACCCTTACGGACCGTAAGGGTATGACTTACGGTCCGTAAGCCTTCTACAGAAGACAAAAACTCTTGATCTTTCGGGTTTTGAATGGGCAACTAGTGTGTTTCGAATTTGGGACATGATTTAACAGTATGGGGCCTTTTATTATGGGTCTTGAATAGTTATGTACCCTACCATTTTGCCATGTTTCCTTGAATTCTTTTGAAAGTGCCGTTAAAGAAGGTTTACCGTGCATTTCTTCGTAGGGGTCCACCCTTGAAATTATGAATCAGTTATTGCTAGAAATCACCGGATTTGAATATATACCAGATGTTCATTAGTCTTGGGATTCATAATGAGGTCGTTCAGAGGTGTAAAATTAACATGACGACACTTTTAAATCCTGTCATACATCTTTAATTATATCCGGGTTTATAACACTTTTTGTCTTACATGACACGTGTCGTTATTTCATTGAACACGAATTTTTGAGGTGTTACATCCTTACCCCCTTAAAAGAAATCTCGTCCTCGAGATTTACTGAAATAAATGAGGGTATTTTTCTTTCATTGTGGACTCCACCTCCCACGTATACTCGGGACCTCTACGGGCATCCCATTTTACCTTTATAATAGGCATGTGCATTCTTCGAAGCTTCTTAACCTGTTGATCCTCGATCGACAATGGTTTTTCCACAAATTTCAAGCTCTCATCTATATGCACATCCGTATGTGGTATGACTAGCGATTCGTCAGCTAGGCATTTCTTCAGATTGCAGACGTGGAATGCGTTATGAATACCACTTAGCTCTTCAGGTAAGTTCAACTTGTAAGCCACTGACCCAACACATTCGATAATCTTAAATGGTGCTATATACCTCGGGCTTAACTTACCTTTCTTACCAAACCACATCACCCCCTTCCAGGGCGATACTTTAAGCAAAACTTTATCGCCCACCTCAAACTTTAAAGGTTTACGCTTTGGATCTGCGTAGCTTTTCTGCCTATCCCTGGCAGCTTTCAAGCGGTCACGAATCTGGACAATCTTGTCCGTCGTTTCAAGGACTATTTCTGGTCCTGATAATTGAACTTCTCCTACTTCCGCCCAACAAACGGGAGTTCTGCACTTTCTACCGTATAAGGCCTCGAAAGGCGCAGCCTTTATGCTGGTGTGGTAGCTATTGTTATACGAGAACTCAATTAATGGCAGGTGGTTATCCCAACTACCACCTAAATCAATCGCGCATGCACGCAGCATGTCTTCCAACGTTTGGATTGTACGCTCACTCAGTCCGTCCGTCTGAGGATGGAAAGCCGTACTGAAATTTAAGCCCGTGCCCAAAGATTGTTGGAAGCTTTTCCAAAAATGGGATGTGTATCTAGTATCTCTGTCAGAGATAATAGACACAAGTATGCCATGTAAAGCTACAATCTTATCTACGTACAGTTGGGCTAACATGTCGGAGCTGTAGGTCTCCTTGATGGGTAGGAAATATGCTGACATAGTCAGTCTGTCTACGATCACCCATATGGTATCATTTCCTTTCCTTGTCTTAGGTAACTTGGTGATAAAATCCATAGTTACCATTTCCCACTTCCAAGTGGGAAGTTCAGGCTGTTGTAGCAAACCTGACGGTTTCTGATGTTCTGCTTTGACTTGCGCACACGTCAAGCATTTAGCTACATAGGTAGCTACATACTTCTTCAAGCCTATCCACCAATAGTTTGCCCTTAGATCCTGGTACATCTTATCGGCTCCAGGATGAATGGAATATTTGGAACTATGGGCTTCCTGGAGGATAACATCCCGAAGTCCTCCATAAACTGGAACCCATATTCGTCCATTCAATCTCATAATTCCGTCCTTACCCTGAGATAGCTGTTCTTCGGTTACTCCAAGCTTTTCATTAGGATAGTTAGCTTCCAACACAGCTTCCTTCTGTGCAGCTAACAACCTTTCGTTCAAACTGTTCTTTATCTCAATGCTCTTGGCATTGATTCGGATAGGTTTGACCCTTTCCTTTCTGCTCAAGGCATCGGCAACCACATTTGCCTTGCCTGGATGGTATCGGATTTCACAATCATAATCATTCAACGTCTCCATCCATCGGCGCTGCCTCATGTTTAAATCCTTTTGGTTAAAGAGGTGTTGGAGGCTTTTGTAATCAGAATAGATCACACACTTGATACCATACAAATAATGCCTCCACAGTTTTAGTGCAAATACAACGGCACCCAACTCCAAGTCATGGGTGGTGTAATTCTTCTCGTGCACTTTCAATTGTCGTGAAGCATAGGCAATAACTTTGCCTTTCGGCATAAGCACACATCCCATCCCGGTGTGTGATGCATCGCAATATACCACAAACTCTTCTATTCCATCAGGCAATGTCAATACAGGAGTGTTGCTCAACTTTTGCTTTAGGATATCGAAGGATTCCTGTTGCTTAGGACCCCAATCGAACTTTACCTTCTTACGAGTCAATGAAGTTAGGGGTGCAGCAATCCTTGAAAATTTTTCAATGAAGCGCCTGTAGTATCCTGCTAAGCCCAGGAAGCTACGAATCTCTGTAGGCGTCTTCGGCTCTTGCTAATTCATAACAGCTTCCACCTTAGCGGGATCCCCTTGGATACCACGCTCACTAACCACATGTCCAAGGAATTGGACTTCTCGAAGCCAAAATTCACATTTAGAGAATTTGGCGTAGAGCTTCTCCTGCTGAAGTAGTGAAAGAGTACATCGAAGATGTTTCTCATGATCAGCTTGGTTCTTCGAGTAGATGAGGATGTCGTCAATGAAGACGATGACAAATTTGTCCAAGTGGGGCTTGCAGACGCGATTCATGAGATCCATGAATGCGGCAGGTGCATTAGTGAGCCCAAAAGGCATCACTAGGAACCCGTAATGACCATAACGAGTCCTAAAGGCAGTCTTGTGTACATCTTCCTCTTTAACCTTCAATTGATGATAGCCTGACCTCAGATCGATCTTAGAGAAATAGCTTGCTCCTCGCAATTGATCGAACAGATCGTCGATCCTGGGCAAAGGATACCTATTCTTGATAGTGACTTTATTAAGCTCACGATAATCGATGCACAGACGCATCGATCCATCCTTTTTCTTGACAAACAAGATTGGCGCTCCCAATGGAGACGAACTAGGTCTAATGAAACCTTTAGCTAGCAAATCATCTAACTGCGTCCTCAACTCCTTCATCTCTGTTGGTGCCAACCTATAAGGCACCCTTGCTATTGGTGCTGCTCCAGGGATGATGTCAATTATGAATTCTACTTGCCTATCTGGTGGTAAGCCAGGTAGATCTTCAGGAAACACTTCCGGGTATTCAGAAATGACGGGGATATCCTCAATCTTGGGTTTCGGCTCATCAATAGTCACTTGTGCCATGTAGATGACACAACCCTTCTTCAAACACTTAGAGGCCTTGAGCATAGTCACTTGCTCAGGCAGTCTATACCGGGTCTCTCCCTGAATGGTAAGTGATTCACCAGACGGAGTCTTGATCACCACTTGTTTCTTATTACAAACAATCTGGGCCTGGTTATGAGATAACCAGTCCATACCCAAAACTATGTCAAAACTGGCTAACTTCAGAGGAAGTAGGGACAAAGGAAAAGAGTGGTTCTTAATGGATATGAAACATCCATCTAATATGGTTGAGGCGGTTTCTAAGGTTCCATCTGCTAATTCCACCTCATACTTCACACTTAAAGTTCTAACAGGCAATTTCAACAAATCACAAAACTTATTATCTACGAAAGACTTATCAGCGCCTGAATCAAAAAGTACTCTTGCATAGACATCATTTATGAGGAAAGTACCTGTAATCACATTGTCGTCCTGGACGGCTTCCTTTGCATCCATCCTGAAGACCCTAACATTGGTCTTCTTCTCATCCTCAGTCTTGTTTGCAAGTTTTGGGCAGTTGGACTTGATATGCCCTTTTTCGTTGCAACTGTAGTACGTTGCGTCCTTCAACTTTTTGCAATCCAAGGTCTTGTGCTCCTTGGACTTGCATATCCCATATGCAAAAGTTCTCGACTGAGTCTGCGAGTTCGATTCATACCTGCACTTCCCGAAGTGCTGTCTCTTGCAGATCTTACACTTGGGCTTATCACCAGATTGATGCCCGTCCTTCTTTGACTCAGACCCCTTCTTGTAGTCACCGTTTCCTCGGTGCTTCTTGTTTGACCTTCGTGAATTGTCATCTTCACGTTTCCTTTTCTCGTCATCCTTGTTCCTCAGCGATCTCTTTCTGACCGCGTCCAATGTGAGGGACAAAGATATATCAGCTACGGATCTGAAAGTAGCTGGCCGAGAGGCCTTCACGCTTGCCTTTATCTCTGGGGCTAAACCCCCAATGAAACGAGCTATTCTTTTGGGTTCCGGGGTCTCCAGATACGGAACCAACCTCGACATTGTATTAAAGCTCGTGAGGTAAGCTTGGCAATCTAAATTTGTCATTACCAATGACAGAAAATCTGACTCAATCTTTTCGACCTCGTGCTGAGGACAGTAGTTTTCCCTGATGAGGGCAACAAATTGCTCCCATGTCATGTTGTACAATGGGATCTTCCCAGTGGCTTGAATCAACGATCTCCACCAGGCTAAGGCTTCACCTTTAAATGATTGAGACACAAACTTTACCACATCTTTCTCAGTGCATCCGCTGATATCAACAACTATGTCCATCTCATTCAACCATGTCATACAATCTATAGCTCCTTTCTCCCCAGTGAAATCCCTGGGTTTGCATGAAACAAAATATTTGTAGGAGCAACCCTTATCCTGGGTCCCTTGCTTCGGTACGATCTTCAGAGATGGAACACTTTGCTGATTCGAGGACTGACGATCGTCGTCAACTTTCTTGGGTCCTTCCTTCTTAGAGGGTGGTGGCTTGCTGTGAGCCTCAGATTGAGTCTTAGGGACAAACTTAGAGCGGGGTACAAATGAGGCTTTACTATGAGTCCCACTATACTCCTTAAATTGCTCCTCTACAGCTTTAGACACAGCTGTATCGATCAGTATACGAAGCTCTCCTCTGGTTATATTAATTCTAGCATTGTCATTATTCTCCAGAGGATGACTGTTAATCTCGTCCGAGTCAGCCATTGCAGTTTGAACTGTTACATAAAAGATTGACAATAATTTATTTGGGAGTTTATTATGGAATTGCCCCTTAGGGTAATTCATTAACCATGGTAAACATAGACCATACTTGGTTAATTTGTTACTCATATTTATTTAGGATTTCTATTATAATTTATCCAAATTATAACCAATAACAGTATTATTAGCACACAAGGCCTAGTCACAGGGACATTTTAAATTATAAGCCATGATTTCAGAGAATCAAGGCATGAAGGTCTGAACATAGTTCATTACCTTTTTCTGACAGAGAGTCGTAGACTACTACTGTCTTTTGTCTCATATAAAAATGAGAAGGGCCCGTAGGCATTGTATTACCAATATATGGTCAAAATATGATCATCTTAGTTGATGATTTAAACCCATGATTCATAGATCATTAAGTTGGGTTAGGAACCTTTTGAAGAATCCTTCAATAAGATTGACGTGTGTGATTTTAACGAATCACGTCTACCAGGAGCGTTAACATGTTTTCAGATGTTAACTGGGATTTGAATCTTTTTAACAGGTTTTACCCTATTGGCCAGGTCTTATAATGACATGCAGGCTAGGTTATACCTTTAAGATTCTTAGTAATATTTAGATAGGCAGATTATTTTTAAAAGGAATGATTTTGATTCATTTATTTCACATATAATTTATTTATGCATATAATGGCAAAAATGAAATTTATAAACTAAACATTCCATTAATTATTAAAAGATTACACATCGCCCTAAACGGGACTTTTTAACAGAACAACATACCCTCGTAGGGGTCAAACTGAAATACTAGTCCACGCAGGGACTTAAACAAACAACTTACCCTCGCAGGGGTTTAAACAAAGACTTGCCCACGCAGGGGCTTAACAAGCAAACATACCCACGCAGGGGTTAAAACAATAAGACAGGCCCACGCAGGGGCTCAACTGAAACAAGGAAAGTACAACCAATAGTTGAAGGATTCAATGGTCCTTCTTGCTCTTCCCTTTTATTAAACTTGTCAATCCCTGGAAGAAACTTTGTCGCTCCCTGCGGTCTCTGTGAAAATCTCGCTCGACTTGGTCCAATCTTTGAATAATTTCTTCCTGTTCGGGTGGGGAAAACCGTGGCGGCTGCGATTGTTGCCGAATTATAGGTCTAGCAGGTATTTGGTACCCATGATTTGGGTACCCTACTCCCCAAGGAGCTCCATACGGTCCTTCAGGATGAAGGGCGTTATAGTTGGCCGCTACCAAGTAAGGGTCGGCTTCCGCGTAATTATAGTTGGCGTGAGCCGGCTGCTCAAATGGGTTGTACGCCATTGAACCAGTGTATGCAGGAATCGGGTTATCAAAACCCATCGGTGGTGGTTGTGGTGCAACTGGGTTTGAAGGCCCACCCATTTGTGGGTCTTCCTGAAGTGGCGGGTAATGACTGCCACTTGATTGACGAGGAGAGCTAAAATGAAAATCCCCTCCACGTGCGGATATTCACGCGCCTGTCCTCCTACGCCTCGGCGGTTCTGGAGGTGCCTGATGAACTGGCGGTGGGCCCGGTGGGGGAGTATCGTGACGTGGTTGGCAACATTACAGTCAAACAACACAATATTTAAAACAGTCGAAAGTTTATCCACAGGTGGATCAAAATAAAATGGAAACAGTAGTTCAACAGACTTTTAGACATCTTAAGCTTGCGAGACTCTTATTGATGCTAAGGAGAAATCCAGCCTATTACGAGTAATACCTGCATTTAATCTTTTTGGGAAAATACGTCAGTTTACAATGGTAAATACAATTAACCGACTCATTTTAAAAATGATTAAAAATTGATTTGGATGCACATGGCACAAACATTTTATAACTTGGGATAATTATTTAAATATATAAACTTGTAAAAGGATTACATGTTCCTTATGCGTTCAGTAGCCCAGTTCGTGCCGGGTTAAAGATCAATAGACACACCACATTACTTATTTATGCACTGACGGGTGTACGCCTACACCCCGCGCTTAGGTCGTGGCCATTTCGTAAAATGATTCCAAGGATATCCGGGACATGGTCACTAACTTCCCAAAGGCGTTAAGCAAACAAAACATATTTAAACGGGACATCTCGATAATATTTAACCACCAATCGATTAAGGTCGAATGCCCGACCAAGTGGTATTTTATATAACATACCCCAAGCCCGTATAAGGGAAAATAAGTAAAAAGTATTTACCTTTGCAAGTATAATTCACAATTAGCAAATGCGGGTAGCTTTTACCGGTTCTCTTATTCTGGAACAAAGGTTTATAATAACCTATTAGAATCCTAACGGTCTTTAGTTAAGCTTAAGCTTAGACCGGTTAGTTTTAAGGAATGATACGGTTCGAACGCGTGATTAAGCGAAGACTGGAATAGAATGTGATTTAGACCCGACAAGTTTGAAGACTTGTCTTATATGGATAATCTAAACACAATCTGGATTTTGAGCTAAAAATGATAAGGTTTGAACCGTTTCGGCCAATTTATGTAAACTAGTTACATAAACCGAACCGAACGCGAAGAATGCGTAACGGGTAACCATAAGAGCCATATACAGGTTTCCTAAGTTAATATGCCTCAAATATGTTGTGACATCAGTAAGATATCTTTTATTATGCCCGAAACGAATTTAAACACAAACTATGCCCCGTAGGGGCAATTTGGTCATTTATAAGGTTATAAAAGAGTTTAAGTATTAACCTGAGTTACACGTCTGATATAATCAGCAAAAATACTTAATTTACTAAGTTTTATAACAGTAGGGTATTGCATATATGTGAAATTTATCAATTATAACCAAACTATGCACCGTAGGGGCATTTTGGTAATTTCACATACGCTTAAAAAGCTCAAAACTGAAGTCTGAGTTAAACAACTTTTGCTTACTGTTAAAATATTATAATTTACCTAAAATATCAGTAGGTATCAACCCTTGTATGTTTAAAATAGTTTTAGTACATACTATGCGTTAAAAACGCTTAAAAAGGCGATTAGGAGCCGTTTCCGGGTTCTATATAGAAAGCTGATATTTTTATTATTCCATAAGGTTTAAAATAATTTATTTATCATATAAAATCTGTAGCAAAAGGTTTAGGGTCAAAAAGATATGTAAAACTCATTTTATAGCCCAAAAGGGCAAAACCGACAATTACCGGATCAAGCCTATATCTCTAAGTTATGCTCAGCCTAAAATTAATTAAAAATCTTAAAAAATCCCAAAATATTATATTACATCCGTGGGTAAAAATTTGATATCAAGAAGTGGGTTTAAATAGGCTATATGCTAATTATGCCGTTTAATCGCTAAAAAGCTTTCTAATTACGCTAACGAACATAACTCTCAATCTACACCTCAAACTGATGTCAAATTTTGGTTACAAGTTTATAAATCAGTAACTAAGGTTTCTACTCTTTTACATTTTCAAAAATCACGTTTTATGGTGAAAGGGCATAATGGTCAACATATGAGCAATTAACGGAATCATGCATATTACTTGGATAACTATTGAACCAAGGTGTATAATCACAGAGGGTTATACTAGCATGTAACCTAGTCCAATTAAAGCTCTAAGGCATTTCTAAAACATACCAAAACGGGTCAGAACTGAAGTCAAAGGAAAAGTCAAAGCTTTGCGACTTTCGGTTCCGAACCGGGTCTACACAGAAAATTGTCGGATCAAACAAGCCTAGACCAGTTATTATACTTATTACCAAGTTATATGTGTGGTAAAATAGTTTACATGCCTTCTACATTGCTAATTATATGTAAATTTGAAAATTAGCATTCTGTTGACTTTTTTCTAATCAGCTTTGACCCGACAAATGGTCTAGTTAGAGTGGGAATCAGAGGGTGCCCTTTTAAGGGTTTATTGCCCACATAATTACCAACTTATAACTACTTTCAATTCGACTAATCACTGGACCATTAATGATTAATCGTGAAGTCAACCGTTAATTACGACGGTTTGACTATTAAGCTAAAACTAAGTAAAAACTCAACTAAGAAAGGTTAAGCATACTTACAGAAGTCCTATGCACGATTAGGAAGGCTTAGAGTCTGCTCTTAAGCTCCAAGAAGCTCCCGAAATGCAGAAGAAAGGTGTGATCACAATGTTGCAACATTGTGGCCTTTTATAGTGTTCTTGATCCTCAAAGATGGTGACAACTAAGTCTATGGGGTGATCCAGATCAACAACAAGTGCTCCTAGGGTCTAAAAGTAATGTAGGGGTCGTCCAAAGATGAGGAAATTCGATTTTAAGTCGGTTTACAGCTTAAAACAGTCAACAGTCAAATATATCGTCGCTGGGCAACCCTTACGGACCGTAAGGGTATGGCTTACGGTCCGTAAGCCTTCTGCAGAAGCCAAAAACTCTTGATCTTTCGGGTTTTGAAGGGGCAACTAGTGTGTTTCGAATTTGGGACATGATTTAACAGTATGGGGCCTTTTATTATGGGTCTTGAACAGTTATGTACCCTACCATTTTGCCATGTTTCCTTGAATTCTTTTGAAAGTGCCGTTAAATAAGGTTTACCGTGCATTTCTTCGTAGGGGTCCACCCTTGAAATTATGAATCAGTTATTGCTAGAAATCACCGGATTTGAATATATACCAAATGTTCATTAGTCTTGGGATTCATAATGAGGTCGTTCAGAGGTGTAAAATTAATATGACGACACTTTTAAATCCTGTCATACATCTTTAATTATATCTGGGTTTATAACACTTTTTGTCTTACGTGACACGTGTCGTTATTTCATTGAACATGAATTTTTGAGGTGTTACAGTTGAAAACACTTGAAGATTTCAAAGAATTAAGAAACGAATGGTTCTTGAAAGAGAAAAAGAAGAGAAGCAGAAAAACAACTCCGAAAGTTCAAGTGGAGGAGGGTTCTTCATCACAACCAAAGAAAAAGCGTCAAAAGAAGGTTGTTGAAACTATGCTTGTAGATGAATCTGATAAAGAAGATGAAGCTGAAATTGAAGCAGAAGTTAATGTTGAAGGAGTTGTTCGTTTGTCTCCTGAATCTGAAAAGTTGTTGAAATCTCTTACTGATTATAATGCTGAAACTAGAAAGACTGCTGGTGATAAAGGTGATGATGCAGTTAACAGTTTTTCAAGTTCATCTGATGAAGAAATTGATGAAACTGAGCGTGCAGCAAGAATTAGAGCTGAGATTGAAAAAGAAAAGAAGCTCAAGAGAAAGAGGAAAGAAGATAAAGATGATGAGTTATACAATCCTTCTCCTGAGAATGTGATAGAATCTCAGACGCCTCCATCATCTGGTGGAAGAAAGAAAACTGGTGCTAGAAAGAAAGTTGTTACTCCAAAGGTTACAAAAAGATTGAAAGTGTTGTTAAAGAAGAAACCAATCCAGGAACCTAGTAAACAACCATCACCACCATCTGAACCTCAACATCAACCATCTCCAATTCATCAATCACCACCAAGACAACCATCACCACATCTTTCACCACCACATATTTCACCACAACATATTCATATTGCTACACCTCCACATGAAAAACAACCTGTTGTTACATCTCAGCAAATCTTTCAAACACCACCATCCACACAACCACCTGTCTAAACTACACCTGGTTCTTCTGGTTACAAGACTTTTCCACATGTTCCTGAGGGTATTACTCTTGAAGACATTGGTGATTTCAATTTTGCGACTGATGTGCAAGTTAAGAATTTGGAAAAGAAGGTAGAAGAAGTTTTGGTTGAAAACAAGAAGTTGTTGGAGCGTGAGAAGAAATTAGAAAAGCGTGTGAAGTCAGTCGAAGCTGAAAATTTTTCATTGTTAAAGAAAACTGATGCTGATCAAGCAGAGATTTATATTCTGAAAGTTAAAGTTGCAGACTTGGAAGAAGAGAAAGCACGCAGAGATGAGCAGAACAAATACTTTGAGTTAAAAAACAAAGAACTGGAAGCTGCTAAAGCAATAAAAGAACACGAGATGTACATGATGAATAATGTGTTAGAAAATTTGCTTGGAAAGTCTGTTGAGCAGAAATTTGATGAAATAAAGATTGCGGAGGTTAGAGCAAAACGTCAAGCTGATTTAGAAGCTGATATGAAAGATAAGGGTAAAGGTCTTGAAGGTAGTTCTCAAGTCACTGAGAGGGCAGTTGTTCTATCAACTGTACCTGAATCTCCTATACCAAATCCTCGTCCTATTTCTTCTGTTTCTGCTATATTTGAAGAGGATGTGATACTTGATGATGTTTTTAACAATGAGGAAGAGGAGCCAGAGGATGATGATGAAGAGGATGATGATGAAGAGAAAACAGATGATGTTGATGATGTATTCTCTGCAAGTAGTCATAGTGATGATGATGGAGATGACGACGATCAGGGTACTTCTGGTATTAAAGTTTCTGAAGCATCTAATGAAGAGAATGTTGACAATTATCTTCACGATGATGTGAATGAAGAACATGAGGATGCTACAGGTGAGGGGGAGAACGTTGATAATGAAAATGTTGATAAAAGAGAAAAGTTGATATTGCGTCTTGAACCTGAAGTTGAGGAAGGAGAAATCAGACATACTTACACCATGGATGATATTATCGAGATGACACGTATTGATGATCCTAACTTGAAGTTTGACTTTGAAGAAGAGTTGAATGCATTTGATATGAATCAACAACCTGACTATGAGTACAAGTACAACGAAAGATGCACAGCGCGAAGAACGCAAGAAGTGGTTTAGACAGAGTAATGAAAGAAAATTTAAGCAGCCATTAAAGTATTATAAAAGAGACAGGGATGTGTCACTAGGAGATATTATCAGTTGGGGCTTTCTACCACAAGTGAATGTGTATGCTATCAGGAAGGAATTTGGAGTGCAATACTTTGAATATATTCAGGATATCATATCCCTACCGTGGTGGGATGTTGAAGAGTTATCGAAAGTTAGAACTCTGGATTATCCTATAAGAAAGCATGATATACCCATCTGGGGTTTGATGAAATTTGAAGCGTTCAGAGGATTCAAGCACTGGAAACCTCACTATCCGAAGAAGGTGAGGAGAGTGAATCCTGAAACTGGTAATGAAGAAACAATCTTGCATGTGAAGAAGCCTAGAGTTATCAAGAACATTCCAGTACCGAAAATGGAGCAAGATTTTTATAAGGGGTTCTTGTACTGGGTATACAGCTGTTTGTCGACTGAAGCTGTGATTACCTATAGAGCTGAAAATGAAATCAGACACATCTTTGTGTATGATCCTTTATGGTTGGTAAATTGCTCGGTAAAAGACATTGAATGCTTGTTTGTTAACAAGATTGGATTTAAAGCCGAAGACAAAGAGCAGGCGATGCAATTTCAGAAGGTTGTTTCTATTTGCTTTCAGAAAGGAATCAATGCTGACAATAAATGGTCGTCTATGTGGCGAGAGATTGAGAAAGAGGAAGCGTTGAAGGCTGAGAAGGAAAGAAAGGCTCGTGAAGATAGAGACAACATGCTGAGGCATACTGTGATTCAAAGAATGGCTGCTGAAGAAAAGAAAAGAGTTGATGATAATGAGAAGCTTAGGAAGATGTTGCTGCGAAAGCCTAAGCCGAGAGAGGAGAAATTCAAGTCATTGTAAAGAAAGCGCTGAAGACCAGACTAAAGACTCCGGCAATATCCAAGGGGGAGTTTGTTGGTGCATAATGTCTATAGCCTACGTCCTAAGTCTAGGTCATGTTTGTATAGGGTTTACAAGGGTTAAAAATGTAATTTTATGTTATTTTGTTGTAATTTCGCTTGAAATGACATGTGTCATTTCATGCGAAATCAGGGGCCTATATATAGGCAGGTATAGTTTCTCATTTGGCACGGAATTAGTTGTGTTGTAACAAAGTGCTGCCCGATTTTCAAGTCTAATATCAATGAGAAGCTTATTTTAAGTATCATACTCTGTTTCTACTCATTTCTTACACTGATTCTAGGCTGTTTGTTTGTTTCTGCCTCTCAAACAGTTGTGTATTGATTCTGATTGACTCATTAGGTCGCCAAATCGATCCTACATATCTCATGATCCGATGAGTAATCTGGTCGGATGGTAGTCCGATCGGATGGCAATTCGTTCAATACTCAAACTTTAGATAAGGTGGATTAAGTGGGGGACCCAAGGTGTGATCCGTTCGGATGGCAATTCGTTCGGGTGACCTATCCGCTCGGACAGTAGTCCGGTCGGATAGCACTCCATCCCGGTTGCTCCGTTCGTCTTACACTTGGTCGTCTTGCTTGTTTGTAGTTTTATCGAGACGTCTTGACATTGTGTTAACCAACAGAACCCCATCTTGACCCAAGTGACCTGATTGACCAGGAATCACCCTAGTTCGGCCAGTTACCCGGTTCAAGACGGTTGTACTTGTTTAACCCGAAATTGGTGGTCCCGTGAGGAGAATCCAGATCTTGGACTAGCACAACCCTAAGAATGAGTAGGAAACTTGAACAAGGTCTGTTTCTACCGGTTTTGAATGCATTGAGTGTAAAAGAATGAGAGAACTTTTGATTATTTCTTTCAACTCTTTTATTCTTTTGAAAATGTTCAGATCTAGGCGAAATCATTGTGAAATCATGTGGAAATCCTTCATATCTGAGTTATCCTTGGTGGAATGAGGTCAAACTTGAAGTTCATAAGAACTTCGTGATGACGTCACCCTAGAACACCTCAAATCTAGTGATTTCACGGTTAAAAGTTAAGATCCAAAAGATAGAAAGGTGTAGGAGTGCGTGTAGATCAAGAAAGTTCAAGATTTAGGGCGAGATCTTCCCGGAATCGAGAGAAATCGAAGAAAAGGTGAGGAGCATGAGCTGGTCGGTTAGAGAGTTTCCAAAAGTAGAAAGTTTGAGAGTGACATGGGTATTTATATGATTCCAAAAGGGGAAAGTGTGGGTCGGTCGGATAGCATCCCGCCCGGATGACTATCCGGTCGGATGTCATCTTGGTCGGATGGCATCTTGGCACTACGACCAAGTGACAGCCCGGTGGATGGCTATCCGGCCGGATGGCACTTGGTTCGTGTGTTCGACGCGACAATTTTTTTTGTTGATTCGATTTCGATTGCGAGCGATGCGAATACGATGGAGTTTCCTATTGAAATTACTTTTAATCCCAACCACTCATATCTCGCACTGTCCCTTCTCCACTAATTGTCATAGTTCGATTGTGATTCGAGTTCGATGTCGATTGAGTTCGATTGCATTTCGAGTTTCGACTGGGTTTTAATTGATTACCACACATAACATAAATGACATGCACAAGTAACACCTAAGGCACACACACACGTATAACAATTACTAAAATGTGTAGTTCGAGTTGCGATTCGATTCGATGTTGATTTGATTAGCATCGTTTGATTATCGTTTCGTTAACTTTATCGCATTGTTACTTCCTATAGTTCACAGTCGTAAGTCGATTAGATGGCGATTGAAATACGTCGATAATTGTAATTATTGACACTTACTCCACATAATACAACTAAAATAAACATATAAAAGAAATTCACTACAAGTCAAGTTACGCGAAATCGGTCGTTTACTTCGACCTTGACTTTGACTTTGACTTCTCAAAAACACGGGGTGTTACATTATGTCACAGATATTTTGGGGATTTCGACATTTGGGATTTCGTCCATTTGGTTAAACCCAGTTGATTCATCAACCATTCAAAACAACATCACCATTATATGAAACCCAACACCCAGTTGATTTTAACCCAAACCACCCGTGTTAAACAAACCCAAATCCAAACAACAAACATATGGCCTAAAACACTAAGAAGAACCCAAACCCAAACCCCTGTTTTAACCGATTTATCATGTCAAAAGAAACCACATGTGTATTCTGACTATTTTCAATCAACAACAAAGAATCCAAAGAATCCAACATATTCACCGTATAAACATGAACATAAACAACCAAACCCTAATACCCAAAACCCTGATGTTCATACAGATTTCCAAACAAAAACCTAAGATAACACAGTTACATTCAAATGATAAACAACATTTAGTTATATACAAATGAAATAAACAGATATATAATAAGTTTTGTCAAACATCACAGAGATGAGAAAAAAAGGGGGGGGGGGTCGCTGATGTCAATCGGACAAAGAATAGATGTTGATAAAGGTTCGAGCATGTTTAAAGTTCATTAAGATACCTTGGTTTGGTATCAAAACACAGAGAAATTCGAGGATTTTTGAAGTCGGTTAACTTGGGGGGGGGGGGGTTTCGCCGAAAGAGATGATGAACAGTGAGGGTTTTGGTAAAAGTGATATTGAAACTGATGAACAATAATGCACATGGGACCCCTTTTATACTCTGGTCCCCTCGGCGAACATCCAAAAGCGACGAAATCACATTGGGCCCGACGAAATCACTTTGGGCCCGGTGAAATTACTTTGTTGGGCCAATATATGTCAGCCCATGAGTGATTATGACTAAATCACCAATTTCATTAGCCAAAGGGATTTCATCGAAGACCAATTGAGGTCTTCGTTGACCAGTCAAACCAAAATGTGTTTTCGTTGACTAGTCAAACCAGTTTTTCATTTTAAACACATTTTGAACAAACTTTAACAACATTTTGGCTTTGTTAGAATAACCAACTGCAAAAAGGACATTTTATGAAGTAGAAAGCACAAACGAGTCAGTTTCAGGCTTTTCGGCATAAAACTTTGAGTTACCAAACATCGGCTAATCAAAACAAGTTTTACAACTTACACTACAACACAATTTAAAGAGCAGTAAACTAACGAAAGACGATAACATAAAGAATTTGTACAATGAACAATCTTTTTGCTAGTTTCAAGGTAATAGAATCATTACCAGTATACGGTCTTTGTCAAAACGATTTCTGATTTCTGTTTAAAGCTTTAGATAAGTATTCTACCACAATTATCGGTATTGTTGTCCACCTAAGCTCAACTTATCAGATGTAATCATAATTAGGAGATATGATTTACGGTAAGAGTTATACTTACTTGTCGGTTTACATCCACTCACGACACATTCCCGTATCAAGGTATGCACGAGTGTTCATGTTAAAGGTGAGTATACTGCTTATCATCCGTTTGACCGTATAAAAGATGTGAGAAACTCACTCATTTTAGTTTGAAAACAAGCCCTGTGTGATAGAATCACTTATTGATGAGGAACTTGATTTTCAGATGCATGAGGGCATAGGAGCAAGTCCATGAACAGGTCAGTACTAACGTACAGCAAAGATTGCATCAGTTAGAATAACTCTCCAATTTGAGCTTGATTGCATCATGTTCGCATTTGGCAATGGCTAGCTCCTTTTTTAGTTTCCTCGATGATATTAATGTAATTGTTAATACCAATTTGCTTATTGAAAACAGTTTTTGTTAGCTCGGAAACACTTTTCTTTAGGGTTTCAATCACAGATTTAAAATCCTTTTCGTTTCTAGCTAAAGCCATATTTGCCTCTTTGCACTTAGACAACTCAATAACCAAACTTTGGTTATGACTATGAACCTTTTTAGATTCAAGCTTCAAATCTGCACAAACATTACAAACACTAGGACCAGGAGTTTCAAATTTTACCTGACTCGTAGAGGCTGAGACATTTGCCATAAAGGTAGTCTGATAAGAAAAAGATCCGTCTTCAGAGAAGAATTTCTCCATTTCTTTAGATGCTACAGCAGCCTTCTTGATCAGAACAGATTTCTGACTCTTCAACTCCTCTACTTCAGTCAATAAATCATCAACATCAGAACTAACTTCTTCTTTCACATCAGATTCTGAAATATAACCACCCGAATTAGAACTTTCTTCGTCAGAACTCCTGGTATAACCCGAACTGTCGTCACTTTCAGAAAATTCTTCCTTGTGAACGTGCTTGATGTGATTGATGATCTTTGCATAACAAGCTGTTCCTCCTCCTTCTTGATCACCTTCCCTAAATTGTACAGACCAATTACACCTTTCATCAGCTTGAACAAGTAATGCTCTGTTGGTGTTTGAAGGTCCAGACTGGTTCTGGTTCTGATTGTTGTTCACCGCTACTATCCTTCGTTCACGATTGTCTTGATTGGCATTAGAAGTACTCGTCTGATTTCTGAACAGATTCTGATTGCCCTGTTTGCTTGGTCGGGTGCACTCACGTTTGAAGTGACCCTTTTCGCCACAATTGAAACATGTAACCGCATCTTTATCAAACCCGTACTTCGTATCCTTCTTACTTTCCGACGAAGTTCTTCCAGTTCTACTCATGAAATCCTTTGCCCTTCTAACAGCACTTGTGAATGCCCACTTTATATCCATTAACACCATTTCATCACGGTCGATTTGTTGATAATCTTCATTAGTCATATTGATGTTTCCAATTTGACCTGCGACCAAACCACAGTAAGCACTGACCATTGTATTAATGAGTTCCATATGCTCCTTTGCTACTTCAATGCTAACTTTTGAGAGGTTCGAAGTATCAACTCTGATATATTGTTGGTGTTTTGGGGTGGAGGATTGTTGGTATAATGTGCTTGTTGTTGTTGTTGTTGTTGAGGTTGGGCTTGAGGTTGGGGTTGAGATTGTAGAAGATAAGCACTTGGATCGAACTGTGGTTGAGTAGTGGTAACTTGAGGTGGAGGTTGGGGTGTTGGTAGCCATGCACTTGCATCGAATTGAGGTTTTGAGAAAGCATGAGCTTGAGCAATCATATGCGCTGGCGGATGATAAGCACTCGGATCGAAAACCAGTTGAGGAGCTGACTGTGGAAACGGAAAAGAGCTTGTATTCGACATAAACGTCGTATGTAGCTTCGGTTGCTAACTGAACTGGAACTAGCTAAAGAGTTAAAACCTGCTAGGTACATATCAGTATTTTCAGGAACAGGAATTCCTTTAGCTTTCCGGATTTCTTCATCATTCTTGTGCTCCAACTTCTGAATAAATTCATAGTATTGACAGTAGCTAAAGTGCCCGTATGGTTTAGAAGCTCAATGAATGCACTCCATTTTGGAGGTAGAGCATCAGCAAACCGTGCAACCATTTCCTGTTGAGTTGCAATAATAGTATAAGAATACATTTCACTAATCAAATGATAAAAACGAGAAGTCATATCATTTAGGGTTTCATTCTCCAAGAATTGAAATGATTCAAACTCTTTCTTCAATAGATCATGGCGTGTCTTTCTAGTAGCTGCACTTCCTTCTCCTCTCGCTACCAAGGTATCCCATAAAGCTTTCGTGCTGGTACAATAGCCGAATTGATGATAGATATCTTTGTGGAGTGCTTGTGTGAGAATAGCAAATGCTTTCTTCTCAAGATCATATGCTTTCTTATCGTCTTCAAGCATATTCGCCAATGTCACCACACTTGAACCTGCTTCTTCGAGGTTTGTATTGTATGGAGAGGTGAAACACATCCATAATTCTGTGTTTTGCCCTAGAGCGTAAGTATGGAAACGACCCTTCCATGATGGATAGTCGTTCAGGTGATTCAACTTTGGCGGGCGATTGCTGCTACCCGTCTCACTCTCACTAAGCAATAGATTTTGAATGCTTTGATTTTGATTCGACACCAATGCCCATTGATTTGCACTTATTGATTGTTGAGGCATGACATTCCTTAACCATGCGGCTGCCGAAGTCTGATCTTGACCTAGTCGTGGGTCCGTACTCCAATCCCATGGACTCGTACATATGATGATTGATGTTAGAACAACTGTACCTGATTAAACACTTGAAAAAAGAATGTTAAGATATGTTTGCAAAGCTTCTGTTTAAAATCCTAAGGATGTTTGATGAAATCCTGTATGACAAACTCAGAGATTTCGTCCAAAACAATTTTTGATGAAAATGGTGATTTCGTCCAAGACAAGACAACTGGTGATTTCGTCAATTGATGAAAATGGGGGTTTTTGTTAAGAACAAAGTGACAAAATGATGAGTGTTCGTCGCTGAGATGTTGATGACGAAAACAGGTAGTTTTCGTCGCTGATATGTTGATGACGAAATCAGGAAGGGATTTCGTCGAAGATGATTTCGTTGACAGGACAAATGTGATTTCGTTGACAATTTAGACCAGATATTTATCAAACAAAAGAAAATCTTATCCTCTGACAAGTTGGTGACAACAAATTCAACAGACCATGCCTTTTCTAATTTTCGAAACTTCTTTTTCTCACCAACTAATCATCACACATATACACTATAGTCAACTTAATATATTAAATTGACAAACACCTTGATTCAAACAATAATCAGATCAAATACACATGTATGATAAGAACAGTTTGAATATGATGAAGAAAACTATGAATATATGAAGAACACTCTTGAATATTCCGGCCAAATTTTTTCACCTGACAAACTTTCCAAACACGATTTAGCTTAAAACTTTCAACAAAAACCAAATGCTAACATGTAGACATGCAAAATAATAAGGTTTTCACTAAAACTTATAGCAAAATAACACTTGTAAACACAGATTTTCAGCAATATTTTCAGAAAAATATGATTTTTCAGGAACACCAAACTGAAAAGAGCCAATGCTCTGATACCACTTGTAGGTCCGTTTTTCTTGGAGGATCCAATACGTAACCTATCCTTGTTTATAACAAACACTATCACGGGTGCGGAATCCCCGTAAAGGTGCAAACCAAACAAATGTAAAGTGGATAACACAAGCAGATAATCAAAGATTCACTTGGATTAAAAGGATGAGAACAAACTGCAAACACATACACACAATGCTTGACGATAAACTCTCATTTTCTCTCTATGCTCTCATAAACTAAACTGTGAAACATACTCAGTATATATACTATCCTTTGAGGAAAACCCTTTGGACGAAAACCATGTGTGACGAAATCAGGGATTTTGCCACACACATATATGACGAAAATAAAGGGATTTCGTCGAGATGATTCATGACGAAATGGGATTTCGTCATGAGCAAACTTGGACAGAAATCACTAAGGCATGGACAGTTAAGCATTATTACACAAACTCTAAACATAATGCACACTAGCATAGGAGGATATCCGACTAGGTAGACATGACGGAACATACATACTCGATAACAAAAGACTATTTAACATACAACAAAACAAGACAAGTTACATACACATAAATGCACTAACATAAAGTTCACCAACTTTCACAAATCCCCATCCTGAGAAACACCTTAGTCAACGAACAATAGGGAAGAGTTAAAGAAGAACTTTTTTGTTTGTCTTATTCAGCGAACTTTTCACAAGGTTTTTAACAAAGACTGTAGTTTTTAATTTGGGCCAGTTTTTAGAAAAGAAAAGTCAACGAAAAACATCAAGTCAACGAATCATTCCATTTTTCAAACTCAATCTCACGAAACTTTAATTTTTCTTCACTATCAATTCACAAAGCTTGACTTTATTTGTTTTAATCTGCGAAGTATATCTTTCATCTTATCTAATTTTTTTGTGGGCCTAGTATATATTTTGACAACTGGGCTTGAAAAACAAATTGTTCGTCTGGTCATTATGGTGGACTTGAATATGTGAAAAAACTAAATATTCTTCGTCTACTATTATTGGTGGCTCTCCTTATACGAAAAACCTTCAACCCAAACACTCTTTTGTTATATTTGGGCCAAGGTTCTTCACTAGCTGTGTATTGGGCTTCGAAAATGGAGCATTCTTCATGGGTGGAATCAATCAGTGGGCTGGATTATTAGTCTATTATTAGTGGGCCTCATCAATCATTCGTGGGTATAAAAAATAGTCTTGTTTCTTCGTGGGTTTTCTTTTATAATTCACGAAACATCATATATTTTTCGTAAACTTGGAATATTTCGTAGACACTTGTTTCTCACAGTAGCTTCACAAAAGTTACAGGTTTGTGTTTGAGCGGCTTATTTTTAATCCACTATGAGCTCTGACTGGCGGGGTTGGAAATCGGATCCTAATACGGATAATATGTATATGAGAAAGGAATTAGTGCCTTCATGGGCTCAGTCTCCCACACCCTCATCCTCATCACAAGCGAGTTCAGTTATGGCAAATCAGTGGGCATTTGTTACTAACCAAAATCAAAGTATTCAAAGTCTTATTTTGAGCGAAAATGAAACAAGAAGTAACAACCATCCACCAAAGCTCATGCATATGAATGAGTATCCCGGATGGCAAGATAGATTTCATACGTATATCCTTAGGCAAAACACGGAGTTGTGGTTGTGTTTTACCTCGGAATTCGATCAAGCACTTGAAGAAGCCGATTCAAATGTGTGTCATTTGCGGATCTTACTACCGATGAGAAGAAGAAATATGATTTAGAGAAGAAGGCGTTCTCAATTCTCACTCAAGCTTTAAACAAAGATATCTATCATCAGTTTGCGAGTTTCAAAACTACAAAAAGATTATGGAATGCGTTAAAGGTGAGAGGTCAAGGAAATGCAGCGTCAGGCAAACTGAGACACGATTTGCTCAAAAAGGAATTCGATGGTTTCATGGGTATGGAAATGGATTCGTTGGGAGATATTATAGGTCGATATTATCATCTGCTGAGTGAGTTGGGCGATTTTGGGGTAGTGGTAACTCAAGAAGAGGTTGTCACAAAGTTTGCCGATGCATTGCCAGTTCAATGGAATGGATTCTTGGAAATTCTGAAGTATAATGGCATTTTGGCTACGACCAACATTCATGATTTCATTCAACTCTTGGAGAAAAAGAATCAAGATGAAATCAGGAAGGTAAAAAGAGTTCCGGTGCCACAAAATCCTGAAATGTATTATGGAAATTGTGGAGGTATTAGCACTGTTGCAAGACCTGCTCAACATGCTCAGCTACAAATGGATTTTGTCTCGAGCACCGATATGTATGGAACACCACAACTAGTTTCCTTAGATCAAAGTTATCAGTCTACTGGAGTACCATCATTTCTTGATCCAAACTACAAAGGTCAACAACAAGCTTGTTATGGAAACACTTCATCAACAACAGTCAATGTTTGTCAGTCAACTAATCCAAACACAGTTCGGCTAGACACTTCATGTTTCTCAAAAATGAGTGTTGAGGTGGCAAAGGAACATATGGAGCTGTTAAACACTTTGGCGAGTGCCTACTGTGGGTTAGTAGCAGGGTAAATTGGGAACATCAATTTGACTCAAGAAGATTATCAGCAAATAGATAAGGATGAAATGGATTTGGTGGATATCAAGTAGGCATTTGCTAGTGCAGTGAGGCGAGCAAAAGACTTCAGGGAAAGAACTGGTAGAACCAGCTTAGAAAGCAAGAAGGACACCAAGTATGGGTTTGGTAAGCAAGCGGTCAAGTGTTTCAACTGTGGTGAACGAGGTCATTTCAAACGTGAATGCACGAAGCCAGCTCAGCATGGGAACCAGAATCCGCTAAGAAATCAAAGCAACCAATCAAACCAGAATCAAACCAGGAATAATGAACGTGCCTTAATGCCTACAAACAATTCTCATCAAGCAGGTCCATCAAACAACAACCGAGCTCTTGTGGTGCAAGTTGATGAAGGTTATGACTGGTCGATTCAACTGGGTAGCGGTGATCAGGGTGGAACAACATGTTTTGCTGAGGTTGTAAAGGATTTAAAGCACGCATGTAGTCTTCAGAAGATGAAGACAGTTCTGGTTATAGTGGAAGCTCAGATGAGGAAACCTCAAGTTCAGGTGAAGACGACACGGATGAAGTGTCACACGACACCATTGATGAAAATGTTGAGAAGCTTTTGGGTGAAGCTAAAGTAGTGAATGATAAAAGATCAATTCTGGTGGATCAAGTTGCTTATTCTTCTTCTTCTTCTCATCATTCAGCCTTTATGGCTAATGTTGGCGGTTCGTCTAGTCAGGTATGTGTCGATGAACCAAAATCTGATAAATGTGATAGTTGTGTTGATTTAGGTGTCACACCCTGACCGCGTAAAACAACAAATCGCGGCGGAATCGTCGGGGAGTGTTGTAATAGAATCATTGTTTCATAACACATGGAAATTGAAGTTTTGTTTTATTAAATTAAAAGAGGTTACAATGTCTTAAAAACAAAGAGACATAACATAATTAACTAGTCTTGCATCTTTTATTGTCACTAAGGCCCAAGTCCGCCTAAGTGTATCTTGATCAATTCTATGCATCAGCTCCTGAAAACACATGTGAAAATAGGTACGTCAGCAAAAAAATGCCTGTGATATACATAGGTTTTATTAAAATAGGATTCATGACTTGTAAGTTTAAAGAAAATGTTTAACAAAAGTTAGTCATGAACCTTAAAATATTTTCTTTTAGAAATCATACGAAAATCGATAAGAAAACAAATGATGTAAAAGAAAGATGTATGGTTAAATGAAAACCAAGTAAAATGAGTTTGTATAAATATGTTATTTGTAAAACAATGTTTGTGAAGATATGTTATTTGTGTAAAATGTAATATGTCTAATTGAAATGGTTTAAATAACGCTACAATATGTAATATCATAAAAGCACTTATATATAGGAAGTACCAGCGGCGTATCCACCATGCTTTTATCATATTACACACGCCTCGTTATTTAAATCACTTACCCAAACAAACCACCAATGTAAAAATGTTCATGTATAATCAAATGTCATGTATGGCAAAATAAATAAAAATATCTACTCAAACCATATGTGAAATGTACAAAAAATGCATTTGAATAAATCATAATTTAAATCAAAAGTTATGTTTTGTAAAATTAATGTTTTATTGATACAAACATCTACGCGGTAATGTTAAACGTCTACATCCAAGCCTTGCGACTGAGGAGACAAACCCTTAACAAGTTAAAGGTTAATCAAACTTATGATTATCGAATTCGGTCATTCATTCCACCCAAACAAACCTAGGATTTCAGGAATGGGAGTTGTCAATTCCTATGGTACCACTACCTACTAACGAACGGCATGATCAGTGTTAATGAATGTATTTATAACCCGTTAAACAAACCAAATGTCATACCAAATGTAAGCATGTTATATGAAAATAATGTACTAAATATGCTAAATGAACATACAAAGTAAAAATGTTTAATGTAAATCAATGTGTCCATATGCTAAGTGAATCATATGCAACAAAATGTAATATATGAAATCAATGTGCTAGCATGTTAATAAAACATACACAGCAAAAACATGGAAGAAATCATGTACTATATGTGTACTAATGAACATAGCAAGTATATGTTATAAAAGCATGAAAAAACATGAAAGTAACAAGTAGGCACATGTGTTTCACTCCAAAATGTTTGAAAACAATAAAAGCGGGGTCTATGTACTCACTTGAGAATGCTTAGAAGTCTTGAATAACAACCAAGCAATGCTAGAGGAATCACGGTATCAAACGGCACCTAATATAGGTAACTATGTTAATAAACCGGACCTAAATCGGAAGATCGGATAGGATGAGGTTTCGTAAACCAAATGAGTGTTGGAACTCATATGATATGGTTTAACAAAGCCTACATACTAAATCGAAACCTATCCTAAGTGCTTACGACACATTACGACCCGTTTTGGTAGCTTACGCTACTTTAACGCGCCGCTCGCGTAAAACGCGTTTGGACCGCCTAACTAGTCCTATGACAAGTATTATATGCCTTAACATGTCTAATAATGTTACCTAATCAGTTTAGATGTTACAATTTAGGTTACATATGCTTAAAATGAATTTATGCGTAAAAAGGGCATTTTGGTCATTTTCCTAAGGCATATAAACTGCCTATCATACAAATAACTAAACGAAGCGACCATAAGGTATAACCTCGGAAGGTTATTCCCTATACATCTATGGTCACAAAATATGTTTGGTCGAATCCTAATGATCGACCAAACGGGTCGGGTTCGAAAGTCTAAGTGGTTGTTTAGACCGCTTATCTTATGACCCTATCTAAGCACTAAACTAAAAGTGACGAGTTAAACATGTTAAAAGATGTTTAACTAAGTTAGAAAATAAGTTTTATATCAAAACAAAGGGTTTTGATACCCAAGAATAGTTTGGTTGCAAAATACGCATAAATGTGTATTTTGACCGAAACTATGACTCGTCACTATGCCTAAATAACGTGGTAATCAGTAGGTATAGTCACAAGGGACTATAACCATCGTGATTACGCTCACGTTGCGAAGTTCAAACGAACTTCGTGTTGACCAAAGATTGGTCAAAGCAGAAAGTCAAACATTGTTTGACTTTCATGCTTAAAAACACATAAAAGCATGAAAAAACTTACAAAAGGTCCAAGCGATGAAGAATTTGATCTAAGATACTCAGTTATGAAGCAAAGGCTTCAACTTAGAGTATAAACTCAGATCAAATGTGTGGATTGCAAGTGAATCATAGTGGGTATTTATAGGAATTCAAGAGCCGTTAAGATCGTTCCTCGTAATTTGAGCTTCAATCTTGACCCTCCATGTGTGCCCACTGATTTTACAAAGCTTTGGGTGCCCAAAACCAACTTAGAGTATAAACTCAGATCAAATGTGTGGATTGCAAGTGAATCATAGTGGGTATTTATAGGAATTCAAGATCCGTTAAGATCGTTCCTCGTAATTTGAGCTTCAATCTTGACCCTCCATGTGTGCCCACTGATTTTACAAAGCTTTGGGTGCCCAAAACCAGCTCCATGTTTGTTAAAACCATGCACATAACCCAGAAACCAGCTGCTGTTTATGAAAAACTGATTTTTACTGATCTTGTGATCTCTCGTGCCCCGCGTAAGAGTCAGGGTAAGCTTACGCGGCCGGCGATCTCAGGTGATTTCAGCAACAGTTTTATAAATTACAACTTCAGTCCCTGCAAGCTTGTAAGGCCCTTTTTGACACGGTTAAGGCCCGTTATGCCATTTTCAAGGCTCTACAATGATGCCTAAGCATAGGGAACATGAAATATGCTTGAAAATGTGTCAGATGTCAGTTCGTTTGGTCGTACGGTTGCGTTGTTCGGTTAATTACGATGAAACACGAACGGACGCGAAAAACGATCCAAATTACGCGACGAATGGAATTTTATCATGCCAACCACTAAAATAAAATATTTTAATGATTACATAAATTTTTGGATTTCCGGATATATTCAGAACGTAAGATATGCGCCCAAATGCAAACTTATGCACTTTTTGACGCTTTTAGTCCCTGAGTGAGCAAAAAGTTTATTTTAGCATACCGAACCCCTCAAAGCCTATTTCTAAGCTATGTAAAGGATATTTATGGTATGTTTAACATATGATCATATTCTGAAAGGTTTGATACCATACGAATCGGTAGACTTTTGCCGTTTGACGCAAATAGTCCCTGCGATCGAATAAACTTGATTTCGACACACCAAACCATCCAAAACTTATTTCTAAGTTATGTAAAGGTTATTTAAGGTATGTTAAGCCCATGTCACTGTTCCGGAGTGTTTGTCACGTTAAACTGAATACGTTTATGTATCATTTCGCGTATAACTTTCCAAAAATCGATTTAGAGCTCGAAATCGAACGAGAATTGATATGTGCAAATGATACACATATTTATACAAATCCCAAGTATGAAACATAATATTTCATTGATTTTGTATTTTTTTGATGGTTGTGGAGGCACAGATGTCACATTAGGTGCTAAATTTTATGATTTACAAAGCAAATATGATGATTTGCAAAGCAAATATGACGTGACTTTTATCCACCGTCAAAATTTGATCGTGGATCTTTCAAAACACACAGAGGCCAACATGTTTCATAAAAATCATGAAAATGAGTTTAAAAAGGTAATTAATTCATTAAAAGAAGATAATACCGCGCTAAAGAAAACAGTTTCAAGAAAACATACTACAATAAACAATTACATTAATAGGCTCGAGGAAGCACAAAAGGAGTTGGCCTATGTTAAGTGTGAAAATGAGGCGATCCAACTTAGGTTAGATAGTTACTTAAACTCTAGGTATGTGCTGGATCACATCATTGACATAAAGAAAAAGAAGAATGATGTCACGTGAATTGGATATAAGAAGTGTCCTCCACCTGTTAGACACAATCATACCGCAATGCCTGATGAGGAGGATAGACCTCAGTTTGAGTCAACTATTCTATTAGACGTTGAGGAAGTATCATCATATTCGGATGTCTCAGCAGATACGAAAGTATCTACTGCTGCACAAAATCAGGATCCTCTAGTCATTGTTAAGGATGCTGATTCTTCAGATGATGAATCCAATGATACTGACTCAGGACAGACTTATGCGGTAATCAAAGAAGAGGACATACCTCTTGAGAATCATATTCTATGTGATCCTCCTGCATAACCTGCTAAGATTGTTCTGACTAAGTCCACTTCTGCACAATAGTCTGAGAGTGTGAATTTACTGTACACTCTGGTTGGTGATGATAAAGTCTACTCAAACAAAGTCTTTCCAATTAAGAATGTAAATCAATCTTTAATCAGTAAAGTTTTTGAGGATTTGACAAGTAAGTTTTTGGGAGAGTCGAGTTCACGAATTGCGGTAACACAATGTCCTCCGATTCCAAAAGCTGGAATTCGAAAACAATATGGCAATCAGAAATTACCAACAAAGAAAACTCAGCAAAATCACACTAAACCAAAAGGAAAAATCGACAACTTAAGGTCAAAAGGAACAAAACCAGAGAAAGAACAAAAAAGTGAACTTTGTGAAGTCGATGAGAACCGATAAACTTGAAACTTTTGAAAACAAAGCTAACGTAGATTATGTTAATCAAGTTAAAATTTTGAAAAGAGATGGTCAACACAATTCAGGACCAAGTACTTCGAAATCACAAAGTTCCATGACGAGACATCAATATGATACTTCGGGGTTTGTTGAATGAAGATCATGTTTCGAGTGTGGTGAGTTTGGACATATTATTCGAGATTGTCCATATCTTCATAAGTTAAAGGCTAAAGCTGATGTTCCCCGTGAGCAAGAATATCAAAAGCGATCTGTTTCTCCAAAATAGGATCCCCGTCTTGTGAAAGAAAGGGAGAAGAAACAAAAACGCAAGCAAATCAAGGTAATTGAAAAGGCTCTTAAAACCGATGTGGTTCAAAAACAATCTGTTTCAGTCAAACAAGAAATTTCAAAAACTTCAAACAATCACGAAGTTAAAATTTCAAACAACCAAACTCGTAAAACTCAACAGACATGGAAACCTAAATTGGTCACAAACTCAAGGGGAGCATCACCATTTCCAAATCATCGCGAAGTTGAAATAACTTTTGTCGATGAAAATGGAAGACCCAAGTCTACGAAGGATTGGGTCCCCATCTCCAACTGATCATTTGAGTACATGTGCAGGGTGTTCCAGGAGGAACTATTAGTAGTCTTTGGATTGTTGATAGCGGGGCATCCAGGCACATGACCGGCGACATGAGACTTCTCTACGACGTCAAATCTATTAGAGGAGGTTATGTTGCATTTGCTGGAGATAAAGGCGGATATATTACCGGTGAAGGAACGGTATCCAACGGGGTTGTCAGTTTTGATAGGATCAACATTGTGCAACAACTTGATCACAATCTTCTAAGTGTTTCTCAAATCTCTGATAAGAAGTTTTCTGTGCACTTTGACGCTAATAGATGTTATGTGCTGAAGCCCGGTTTCAAGATTCCCAATGACTGGATTCTCTTATCTGCACCAAGGATTAATGATTTATATGTCCTTGATATGAGCCAAGCAACTACAACGTCTGCTCAAGTAACATGTTTTGTTTCTAAAGCCACAGAAAAGGAAACAATCTCTTGGCATATGCGGATGGGACACATTCACCTAAGGAAAACGAATCATCTGGTGAAGAATGAGTTAATAACTGGTGTTCCCGTCAAAAACTTTCATCTGCAAGACATCTGTGCTTCATGCCAAAAAGGAAAACAAAGTAAGAAATCACAACCGATAAAGAAAATCAACACGGTGGCAGTGCCGCTTGAACGTTTACACATGGATTTGTTCGGTCCCGTCAAGCATAAAAGTATCAGTACTGACTAGTATTGCCTCGTGGTGACAGATGATTATTCAAGATTTTCTTGGGTGGCGTTTATGGCACATAAGAGTGAAACTTTTGAAATTATCAAAAACTTGATCACTACGATTGAGAAATTGTATACTTTGAAAGTAAGAGGCATACGCAGCGACAATGAAACTGAATTTAAGAATCATGCTATGGAGGAGTTCTGTAGATCCAAAGGTATTCTTCATGAATTTAGTGCTAGATACACTCCTCAACAAAATTGCTGAGCGTAAGAACCGCACATTGATCGAAACTGCAAGGACTATGTTGGTAGAGTCTCAGTTACCCATTCCCTTTTGGAGTGAAGCTGTGGCCTCTGCATGTTACTCGATGAACCGAGTCCTTACAGTAAAAAGACATAACAAGACCTACTTCGAGCTTCTTCACCAACGGAAACCAGACTTATAATTTCTTGAACCGTTCGGGGCTCCTTGCATTATGATCGACCCGGATGGAAAATTTGGGGCAAAAGCAATTGAGGGATACTTTCTTGGGTATGCCACCCCGAATTTAAGAGATTGGAATCTCGAGACTAAAAGGATTGTGGAATGGTCTGAAGTCAGAGTACAAAGCCACACATTGCCAGTCAGATGTCCTGGTCAGCCATGGATGTTGAGTACGATGACTTTTTCAGTTCGATCAATATTGAAAAAGAAGTAGCGGATGCTGTGGCACAGATGTTTTTCAAGAGTGACAACGCAACAGATTCACCGTTGGTTTGTCCCATTATTGTCAACAACCAAGAATCATCTTCAGTTAACAATAATGCTCTTGAGAATGAGGATTTTCACGATGCTGCTGAACTAAACGAATCTTAAGAGGATGATGAATTTCTCGATGCAGACCAAGAAGTTCCCGCAACAATTGTGCATGGTACTTCTGAGGCTACTCCCCCCTGTGGACTGCCCTAAAACAGCTGAAGCTACTGCATCATCCTCTTCGCCTGTTCAGGGTATTGATTTGGTTGTTGATCTCAACTTCTAAAATCTGGGTATAAATGCTCAAGATTTGGATAATCCAGAAACAAGAATCCATAATACCCATCCTCAACAAAACATCATTGGTAATGTTCATAGTGGCGTGTAGACGAGGAATCAATTGTGAAACAACTACAATGCCAGCTTGTATGGAGCGATTAGAGAATCGAGTTTGCAAAATGATTGGTCCTTCGCGTATTATGTCTCACAAGAAGAACCAAAGTATTGGAAAGAAGCAATAAAGGATAATTCTTGGGTGGAAGCTATGCAGGAGGAAGTGCAACAATTCCAGAAGCTCGGTGTCTTGAAACTGGTTGAAAAACCAGTGAACTACAAGAAGATTGGCACCCGTTGGGTTTTCAAATGCAAAAAGGATGACTGTGGAGTATTTGTCCGAAACAAGGCGAGATTAGTTGTTCAGGGTTTTCGCCAGGTTGAAGGGATAGACTACAACGAAGTTTATGCACCAGTTGCACGTCTTGAAGCTATTCGGATTTTTCAAGCCTATGCTTCCTTCAAAGGTTTCAAGGTTTATCAAAACCCAGAGGTTGTTCGACATACACCTCTTCTTCAACCATACCATGTAGGAATGCACTTTTTACATCCATTTGATAAACCTTGAAACCTTTGAAGGAAGCATAGGCTTGAAAAATCCGAATAGCTTCAAGACGTGCAACTGGTGCATAAACTTCGTTGTAGTCTATCCCTTCAACCTGGCGAAAACCCTGAACAACTAATCTCGCCTTGTTTCGGACAAATACTCCACAGTCATCCTTGTTTCGGACAAATTCATCCTGATCGGGTTTTGGTTGCTCAACAAAGCTCTCTACAGATTACATCAAGCACCGAGATCTTGGTATGCAACCTTATCTAACTATCTGCTGGAGAATGGTTTTCGCCGGGGTCTTATCGATTGCACTCTTTTCATCAAAGAAAAGGATGGAGATCTTCTATTGGTTCAAGTATACGTAGATGATATTATTTTTGGGTTAACTAACGATGTTTTGTGTAGGGACTTCGAGCGTGTTATGCAGGAGAAATTCGAGATGAGCGCCATGGGGGAAATGTTGGTGCACTGAATGTCTGCTGACTACGTCTTATCTAGTCTTATGTCTACATAGGCTTAATGAGTGAGCAATAGTGTTGAAATTAGGGTTTAAACATGTTTTTAGTAACCTGTCCGTTTGAAATGGTCCTGTCCGTTTGAGGATGTCATGACCGTTTGAAAGTGCCTGACTATTTGAAGCAGGCTGTGTCACCTTCAAACGGTCAGGAGCTAGTGTCTATAAATAGGGTTGTGCTATGTTCATTTCAAATGGACAAGGTCATGGTGTGAGAGACAAGGTGCTGCCAAAATTTCATCAGAACTCATTGTAAAGTCTCAGGAAATTCGTAATAGAAAGAAATTGAAAGAAACAAGCTGTTGTGACTTGGTTTACTTTGATTCCGCCTCTGTAAACTGAGATGAACTGCCTTTACTGACTATTTTGGGTCACTGGATCGATCCAATAAGTGGTATCGGAGCTCAGGATAAGGAGTTCATACCATTGCAGCTTGATTTTATCGGATTTACTTCGGATTCTCTCATTTCTACCTTTCTTTTCTGATTTAAACAAGAGTTTACGGTTGAAACGGTCTAAAACTTTCACATTTCAAACGAAACACTATATTAATTAATCCTTGAAAATTTGGGATCAAAATACGGCTTAAAATTGATCGAAATCATCTTGACCGTTTGAAAATGTTCGTAAAATGATGACATCATCCGTTTGAACGTAGCTTTGTCCGTTTGAAACTGACCCCTGTCCGTTTGAAACTGACCTATCCGTTTGAACGTAGGCCTGTCCGTTTGAAACTGACCCCTGTCCGTTTGAAACTGACCTGTCCGTTTGAAACTGACCTGTCCGTTTGAAAGTGGTTTCCGTTTGAAAGTGTCTAAAAGTTTGAAAGTGGTCCGTTTGAAACGTTTCGTTTGAGAGTGAATTGTTTGAAACTTGATTAGTGTTGTTCCAAACGGAAAAACAGATCCCGTTTGAAAAGAACCATTCTGTTTAAACTGATCGTTTGTTTGTTTGCAGGTGATTCGAGGTGATTTACAAGGCGCAAATACCGAGAAGTTGAAATATTGTAGACTTTGAGATAAATTGTTTTTAAGTCACTTAACAAAGAAGTTGTGGTCAAAATGTTTGACGAAAATGAAAACAAGAATCTTGAAAATTTAAATGATTGGCCTAGTGAATCTTGGTATGAGATTAGAAGTGATAAGAATGTTTATGTTAAAAGATTTGAAAATTTTTTGTGTATGAAGAATGAATCATTGGAGAAATTGGAAAAACGATTTAATCAGTTAATTATCAGGTTAGAAAGACATGGGATAAATTTGTCAAATGATAAAATAATTTCAAGATTTGCTGATGCATTACCTTTGGAATGGGATAAACTTTTGTGTGAACTGAAACGGAATTCTAGTTTATCACGCTATAGTTTAAGAGATTTCATCAATAGACTTAAATCACACAGGGATGATGAAGAATCAAGAAAAAAGGAAGTTAATGAATGAAATAAAAGAAGATTTAGAAAAGATAAATTTGGATGTAATCATTGAAATGAGAAAAAGAATCTCTGTGTGTCTTGCTGCAAAAAATGTTATGAAATACGATATTAAGAAGGGTTATATTGATGAATATATGAATCCTCTTGATTTTGTTAAATTTTTTTGTGCAGGTACATACAAGACAGAGACACAGGATATTTCAAAGATTGAAGAATCCAAGAAAAATGAAACTTCAAAATGTGAAGTGGTGTGCTCAAAATGCGAAAAATCCGAAGCAGAAAATGTCAATCTCTTGAAAGATGTGGAGAATTTTGTAACACCTGTGCCTTCACGGCCATCAAACAAATACCGAACCAATGAAATATTACATTTCATACTTGGGATTTGTAAAAATATGTGTATCATTAGCACATATCAATTTTTGTTCAATTCCAAACTCTAAATCGCTTTCTGGAAGGTTATATGCGCACCGATGCGTAAATATAACCAGTTTAATGCAACAAACACTCCGGAATAGTGACATAGGCTTAACATACCTTAAATAACCTTTACATAACTTAGAGATAAGTTTTGAAGGCTTTGGTATGGCTAAAAACAAGTTATTTCACTTACAGGGACTAAAGTTGACAAACTGCGAAAATATGCCAATTTGAACTGTAACAGACAGTCCGGAGCATGACCATAAGTTAAACATACCATAAATACCCTTCACGTAGCTTAGAAATAGGCTTTGAGGTGTTCGGTATGCTAAAATAAACTTTTGTGTCATTCAGGGACTAAAAGTGTCAAAAAGTGCACAAGTTTGCATTTTCGCGCATAACTTACGTTCTGAATACATCCGGACATCCAAAAATTTATGTAAGCATGACTATATTATTCTTTAGTGTTTTTCTTAAGAAAAATCCATTCGTCGCGTCATTTGGATCGTTTTTCGTGCTTATGCGCATTCCGTCGTAATTAAGCGAACATCGCGTTCGTACGACCAAACGAACCAACACCCGGCATATTTTTGAGCATGTTTCATGTCCACAATGTTTAGGCAACATTTTAGGGCCTTAAAGTTGGCTTTACGGGCCTTAGAAGTGCCAGAAATGGGCTTAAACACGTGCAGGGGCTGAAACTGTCAAAAATGGAACATGTTTCTGATCTGCAACTGCCAGGCGGCCCGCCTGGGTTTTTCTTGATTCTGACGCGGGCCGCATCCGCCTTCTGGACCAGATTCATTGATTTAAACAGCAGGCTGCAGCTGTTTGTTTCACCACCACACAATCCCAATTGTCTAGTCAGCGGATAAGGATCAAATTTTAGTCACCATAAGGTCCCGACACTTGTACGGGTGGGATTAAGGCACGTTTTCCATGAAACGATCTTAACGGTGGACCTTTTACTATAAATACCCCACCCCCCATGCTTCAAAATTACAAGAACTTTGATTTGAGAAACTCTAAGTTGAAACTATTGTTTCATACCTGAGATTTTTGAATCGAAGTTAGCATTCGGGGACCCTTCGTAAGTATTCTTTCGTTCTTTTCATTATTTTATTGCTTTTCGAGTCCGAAAGTCAAACTTTGTTTGACTTTCAGCGTTGACCAGCTTATGGTCAATGCGAAGTTCGTAGGAACTTCGCAACGTGAGTGTAATCACGTTGGTTATAGTCCCTTGGGACTATGCCTACTGATTACCACGTTGTTTAGGGTCGTAGGGTAAGCGATCTAATAAATCGCTTATACCTCGAACCCGACCCATTTGGTCGATCATTAGGATCCGACCAAATACATTAGGTGACCATAGTAGGTAGGGAATAACCTTCCGAGGTTATACCCTATGGTCGCTTCGTTTAAGTAGTTGTATGATAGGTAGTTTATATGCCTTAGGTAAATTACCAGAATACCCTTTTCATGTAAAATTGGTAATTAAGCATATGTAACCTAAACTTTTGTCACATAACTGATTATGCAACATGTTTAGGCATATAACACTTGTCATAGGACTAGTTAGACGGTCCGAACGCGTTTCACGCGCACGACGCGTTAAAGTAGCATAAGTTACCTTAATGAGTCGCGATGGGTCAAAAGCACTTAGGTTAGTCTCATTGTAGTATGTAGGCCTTGTTAAACCATATCATATGAGTTCCAATACTCATTTGGTTTGCCAAGCCTCATCCTATCCGATCTCCCGATTTAAGTCCGGTTTATTTATATAGTTTAGATTTGCCGACTGATTCCGTGCTCCCTCAAGCTTTGTTTGGTTGTTGTTCAAGACCTCCAAGCATTCTCAGGCGAGTACATTATTCCCCTCTTTTACTGTTTTCAACTGTTTTGGGGTGACTCATATGTGCTAAATATCTTAACAATGATTTCAAGAACAATTACAATGGTTTCAAAAACAATTACAATGTAGTATCAAGAACGATAACAATAGTTTCAAGAACGATAACAATGGTTTCAAAAACAATTACAATGGTTTCAAGAACGATTTTAATAAAGTGAACAAACTTGTTGGTTGTAGTTACATAACCAATGACATTCATTAGCAATGATCAAGCCGACCAGTATTAGGTTATGGTACCATAGGATCTGACAAATCCCGTTATTCTCTATACCCATGGTTATGTGTGGATATTTTGGGTAGCGACTGAATCTGTAATTATTAACTAACCCTTTGGTAAGGGTTTGTTAAGAACGAGAGCGAGAGCGAGTTGGAACGATGAACGCGTCAAGAAGGTTTGAATGTTATTAGAGAATCGACCATTAAGTAGTTTCACAATTAAAACAAGAACGATTTGAACGATACAAACAAGATGGTTTAACGATTGGGTAAACATTTGGACATGATTTACATTTGATCATGCATTTTCACGAAACATAGTATTGATTTAAACCAAGTTTTACTTCAATACTTTGTTTTGTGCGTTTCTCCTATGGTTTAGTTGATGCATTTCACTAGCCATACATATCATATTGGTTACACATTACATGGTTTACATTTGACACAAACACTTTTGACATTGGTTATACATAACATGATTTACATCTTGACATGAACATTTTAACATATTATTTCAATACATTTGAAAATTCGTTTAAACATGGACATCTTACATTGGTGGTTTGTTTGGGTAAGTGATTTGAGTAACGGTGCGTATGTAATATGATACAAGCATGGTGGATACGCCACTGGTACTTCCTATATATAAGTGTTTGTATGGTATTACATATTGTAGCGTTATATGAATCATTTCAGTTTGAGACATAGAACATTTTATACAAGTAACATACTTTTCACAAGACATTTATTTACAAACAACTTATCTTATACAAACTCATTTTACATGGTTATTCATTTAATCATGCATTATTCTCTTATTATACATATCACCTGAACTTATTATTTTTCAAATGATTTACAAAGACAAAGCAAATTACAAGGTTCATGACTAAACATTTTCTTAAACAGAAGTCATGAATCTTATTTTCACAAAACCTATGTACTCGCCAGCATTTCTTTGCTGACCTCGTTTTCACATATGTTTCAGGTATTGTTAAATGATATCGATTGATAAGATGCATGCTCACATAGGACTGGACAAGGCCTTAGTGACTCAATAACAATGATAGATTATGTTTAAATTGTGTATTTAGATTTCCAGATGATGTAATTATTCAATGTTTAATAAAACGAAACACTTTTGATATCCATGGTTATGAAACATTAATTCTGTTACAACACTCCCCGACGTTTCCGCCACGTTTGGTTGTCCTACGTGGTCGGGGTGTGACAGAAAAGATGGTATCAGAGCCAATGGTTATAGGGAATTAGGTTATTAGTAATGCTTTGACCTACTCTATAACCTTCTTAGGACCCTAACGCGAGTTTACTTGCGTTTAGTCATAAAACAATACCGTCACCTATCCTTAGGCGACGACCACAACAAGAACAATTTCAAAACCGCTTTGAAAACTAATCATCTGTTCTAGGATGATTGATTACAAGGTTTTGAACCCCTTTGAATTTTCAAAATCTCGACAAGGTTTTGGGTTTTAAATAATGTGAACACGTGCAAACTGGAAGGGTGAATGCCTGTATTCTGAGTTTTCTGTCTAGGCAAGCACTTCGTATACATCTCATCAGACGCGAGACCAGTTGTGCTTACCTGGGAATTCTTGGGATGAGTGTTCACTTATAGGCGAGCATGTCTTCGCGATACATTATTTTTGACCCATTTACTTTGATCAGTCACTGTGTGTCGTTTGTTGCTTTGTAGTAACAAACAAATGACCACTATCCTTGCTTTCATCAGATTTGTTTCATCTCATTCTTTTCGTCTAATTCTCTCTCTCATTTCCTTTCATGTTTCCTCTTTTAGAATGCCTCCTCGACGCGAAAGCCAGATAGAGACTGCCGAATTGGCAGAAATCATTGCGCAGCAAATGGCTGCTCAATTCCCAAACCTCTTTGCTCAATGGAACCAAGCCAACAACAACAACAATGTGCTATGCAAATACAAGGATTTTAACCAGGCTAAACCACTCAAGTTTAGTGGTTCTGAAGGAGCGACTCGGCTTCTTCAATGGTTCGAGAGCATTGAGAATACTTTCCGCCACGTGCAGTGTCCTGGCAATCGCAAGGTCGAGTTTTCTTCAAGCGTGTTTCAGAAGAGGGCTCTCACATGGTGGAACGGGATTATGAGGGATCGTGGTGCGGAAGTTGCTCTAGCACAGACATGGGCTGAACTTAGGGCTCTCATGATGAGGGAATTATGTCCTCGTCATGAGCAGCGAGCTTTGGAGAAGGAATTTGATGAGTTGAAGCAAGATAGTGGTGAGCACAGGGCGTATACTGATAGGTTTGAGGAGTTAAGTCTGCTTTTCCCGACAATGGTTACCCCACTCGACAAGGCTATCGAAAGATACATCGACGGCCTACCTGACTCGGTACAAGACATCCTTACTGGTAGTAACCCTGCCACACTCCGTCAGGCGATCGAGTTATCTGCGACATTGACTGAGTCACAGATTCGGAAGAATAAGTTACACAGAAAGGGTGACAAGGGTAAGAAGCAGGGGTCTGACAAGGAGGATAGCAAGAAAGGTCAAAACAAGAAGGGTAAGGAAGGTGAGACGTCAAAGAAATCAAGAAAGCGAAAGGATGTTCAGAACTTTGCTGTTACAGCACAGACTGCTCAGAACCCGCGGAACCCACCAGCTCAGCCACCTGCAAAGAAAGCATATGCCGGTACCGCACCTTATTGTGCACGCTGCAACGGTCATCACGCAGTACAACAAGCTTGCTGGCAATGCACGACGTGTGGTAAACTTGGGCATTTGGCCAATGTTTGTCGTTTGGGACAAAATCAGGCTGCTCAGGTTCAAGCTCCGGTTCAAGGGAATGCTGTGAGATTCCCACTGGGTTCATGTTTCAACTGCGGAGAGATTGGTCATTTCCGCCACAACTGCCCAAGACTGGTGAATGCAAATGCTAACGCAAACCCAAATGCGAATGTCAACGTCAATGTGAATCCAGCACGTGGTCGAGTGTTTAACATCAATGAGGCACTCAATGATGAAGGAGTGAACAATTAGCATTTTTGTTTTTCCTCTGGTTGTTATCTTGTAACATTTAAAGACAATGCGGTTGTTATATAAATAAAAATTTGTGGTTTTATTTTCTAACTAATGCAATTGTATGAATGTTTGATCCAACCTTATGATGTCAACACAAAGACAAAACTACTCGTGTGGTTCTGTCATTTTTACGATCACTTGTGATCTCCTTAAGAACCTCAAACACTTGTTTCTTTTAAATCTAAAGTATCTTATCGTCTTGCACCGTTCGAGATGCAAGAATTATCAAAACAGCTTCAAGAGTTGTCTGATAAAGGATTCATCCGTCCGAACTTTTCACCTTGGAGAAACTCCTGTTCTCCTAGTGAAAAGAAAAAATGGATCTTTCCGAATGTATATCGATTAACGTAAGCCTAGTAAGCTTACCATCAAGAATCGATATCCCCCTACCTTAAATCAACGATTTCTCCGATCAACTACATAGCGTTTCATGCTTTTCCAAGATCGATTTGCGTTTTGGATATCATCAACTTTGTATTCTCGAAGAAGATATTCCCAAAACGGTTTTCTGCACGAAGTATGGCCATTACGAGTTTACAGTCATGCCTTTTGGGTTGACAAATGCTCCAGCCATCTTCAAGGACTTAATAAATAGAGTCTGCAAGCCTTATTTGGATCAGTTCGTCATTGTTATTAATGACATCTTGATCTATTCATGTCCCGAGCCGATAACGATCAACACCTTCATTGACACTGGAACCCTTAAAGAAGGAACAAACTTTTCGCTAAATCCTTCAAGAGGAAATTCTGGCTTAAAGAAGTTCAGTTTTTGGGGTCATGTAGTCAACAAGCAGGGTATTCATGTGGATCCATCCAAATTGCTACAATTAAGGATTGATTCCTTGTATGCTTTAAATACCTGTGTCCAAAGATAACAAATTTAAAGGTCAAATTAAACAATTATGCGAGTATACGATTATGCGATTATGTGATATGTGTTTATGTGTTCTCCTCTATGTTCTTGTGTGGTACGATTTTCAAATCCTCATAGAATCTTTCATATCTTCATATGAGGGATTCATAGTAGGATATTCAAAAGGTACTACCTTAAATCCTTATGGGCTTCTACGTGGTAGTTAAGACCCTTGGGTTATATAGTACCATTCCATGATTCGATAAGAGACCTTTGAGTGGTCTAGAAAAAGATTGATTCACAATTTGGTTAAAAGACGACATCTAGTGATGTAGCTGGACAGACTCCTTGATAGTCTATTTAGATCATTTATTGATTTAGTCAAAAGGACTCTATGGCGGTCTAGTCACACTCATCACAGGATTGTTCATTTGGTTTTACCCTACATATTATAAAATAGACTGTGTGAACTGTGCAAGGAATTGTCTAATTATGGACGCGTACATAATTGTGAGATTCAGTGCACGGTAATCACAGTAAGATTTATTATGTGTAAGAACCGATAGTGACAAAAATAACGAAATGAGAACGATGTAATGGAGGTACGGTGGACGCACCAATGACGCTTTATATACTTGTATATAAGTATCCCTCTTACATAGCAATCATGATGTTATTAAAGATTACTAGAAGTTCAGAACCCTAACCAATGTTGTTCGATTTTTTCAACTCCATGTTTTCAAGCTCTCACAAGTTTCCTCTAAATAAATTTCGGGACGAAATTTCCTAAAGTAGGGGAGACTGTAACACCTGCGCCTTCACGGCCATCAAACAAATACCGAACCAATGAAATATTACATTTCATACTTGGGATTTGTAAAAATATGTGTATCATTAGCACATATCAATTTTTGTTCAATTCCAAACTCTAAATCGCTTTCTGGAAGGTTATACGCGCACCGATGCGTAAATATAACCAGTTTAATGCAACAAACACTCCGGAATAGTGACATAGGCTTAACATACCTTAAATAACCTTTACATAACTTAGAGATAAGTTTTGAAGGCTTTGGTATGGCTAAAAATTAGTTATTTCACTTACAGGGACTAAAGTTGACAAACTACGAAAGTATGCCAATTTGAACTGTAACAGACATTCCGGAGCATGACCATAAGTTAAACATACCATAAATACCCTTCACATAGCTTAGAAATAGGCTTTGAGGTGTTCGGTATGCTAAAATAAACTTTTGTGTCATTCAGGGACTAAAAGTGTCAAAAAGTGCACAAGTTTGCATTTTCGCGCATAACTTACATTCTGAATACATCCGGACATCCAAAAATTTATGTAAGCATGACTATATTATTCTTTAGTGTTTTGCTTAAGAAAAATCCATTCGTCGCGTCATTTGGATCGTTTTTCGTGCTTATGCGCATTCTGTCGTAATTAAGCGAACATCGCGTTCGTACGACCAAACGAACCAACACCCCGCATATTTTTGAGCATGTTTCATGTCCACAATGTTTAGGCAACATTTTAGGGCCTTAAATTTGGCTTTACGGGCCTTAGAAGTGCCGGAAATGGGCTTAAACACGTGCAGGGGCTGAAACTGTCAAAAATGGAACATGTTTCTGATCTGCAACTGCCAGGCGGCCCGCATGGGTTTTTCTTGATTCTGACGTGGGCCGCGTCCGCCTTCTGGACCAGATTCATTGATTTAAACAGCAGGTTGCAGCTGTTTGTTTCACCACCACACAATCCCAATTGTCTAGTCAGCGGATAAGGATCAAATTTTAGTCACCATAAGGTCCCGACACTTGTACGGGTGGGATTAAGGCACGTTTTCCATGAAACGATCTTAACGGTGGACCTTTTACTATAAATACCCCACCCCCCATGCTTCAAAATTACAAGAACTTTGATTTGAGAAACTCTAAGTTGAAACTATTGTTTCATACCTGAGATTTTTGAATCGAAGTTAGCATTCGGGGACCCTTCGTAAGTATTCTTTCGTTCGTTTCCTTATTTTATTGCTTTTCGAGTCCGAAAGTCAAACTTTGTTTGACTTTCAGCGTTGACCAGCTTATGGTCAATGCGAAGTTCGTAGGAACTTCGCAACGTGAGTGTAATCACGTTGGTTATAGTCCCTTGGGACTATGCCTACTGATTACCACGTTGTTTAGGGTCGTAGGGTAAGCGATCTAATAAATCGCTTATACCTCGAACCCGACCCATTTGGTCGATCATTAGGATCCGACCAAATACATTAGGTGACCATAGTAGGTAGGGAATAACCTTCCGAGGTTATACCCTATGGTCGCTTCGTTTAAGTAGTTGTATGATAGGTAGTTTATATGCCTTAGGTAAATTACCAGAATACCCTTTTCATGTAAAATTGGTAATTAAGCATATGTAACCTAAACTTTTGTCACATAACTGATTATGCAACATGTTTAGGCATATAACACTTGTCATAGGACTAGTTAGACGGTCCGAACGCGTTTCACGCGCACGACGCGTTAAAGTAGCATAAGTTACCTTAATGAGTCGCGATGGGTCGAAAGCACATAGGTTAGTCTCATTGTAGTATGTAGGCCTTGTTAAACCATATCATATGAGTTCCAATACTCATTTGGTTTGCCAAGCCTCATCCTATCCGATCTCCCGATTTAAGTCCGGTTTATTTATATAGTTTAGATTTGCCGACTGATTCCGTGCTCCCTCAAGCTTTGTTTGGTTGTTTTTCAAGACCTCCAAGCATTCTCAGGCGAGTACATTATTCCCCTCTTTTACTGTTTTCAACTGTTTTGGGGTGACTCATATGTGCTAAATATCTTAACAATGATTTCAAGAACAATTACAATGGTTTCAAAAACAATTACAATGTAGTATCAAGAACGATAACAATAGTTTCAAGAACGATAACAATGGTTTCAAAAACAATTACAATGGTTTCAAGAACGATTTTAATAAAGTGAACAAACTTGTTGGTTGTAGTTACATAACCAATGACATTCATTAGCAATGATCAAGCCGACCAGTATTAGGTTATGGTACCATAGGATCTGACAAATCCCGTTATTCTCTATACCCATGGTTATGTGTGGATATTTTGGGTAGCGACTGAATCTGTAATTATTAACTAACCCTTTGGTAAGGGTTTGTTAAGAACGAGAGCGAGAGCGAGTTGGAACGATGAACGCGTCAAGAAGGTTTGAATGTTATTAGAGAATCGACCATTAAGTAGTTTCACAATTAAAACAAGAACGATTTGAACGATAAAAACAAGATGGTTTAACGATTGGGTAAACATTTGGACATGATTTACATTTGATCATGCATTTTCACGAAACATAGTATTGATTTAAACCAAGTTTTACTTCAATACTTTGTTTTGTGCGTTTCTCCTATGGTTTAGTTGATGCATTTCACTAGCCATACATATCATATTGGTTACACATTACATGGTTTACATTTGACACAAACACTTTTGACATTGGTTATACATAACATGATTTACATCTTGACATGAACATTTTAACATATTATTTCAATACATTTGAAAATTCGTTTAAACATGGACATCTTACATTGGTGGTTTGTTTGGGTAAGTGATTTGAGTAACGGTGCGTATGTAATATGATACAAGCATGGTGGATACGCCGCTGGTACTTCCTATATATAAGTGTTTGTATGGTATTACATATTGTAGCGTTATATGAATCATTTCAGTTTGAGACATAGAACATTTTATACAAGTAACATACTTTTCACAAGACATTTATTTACAAACAACTTATCTTATACAAACTCATTTTACATGGTTATTCATTTAATCATGCATTATTCTCTTATTATACATATCACCTGAACTTATTATTTTTCAAATGATTTACAAAGACAAAGCAAATTACAAGGTTCATGACTAAACATTTTCTTAAACAGAAGTCATGAATCTTATTTTCACAAAACCTATGTACTCGCCAGCATTTCTTTGCTGACCTCGTTTTCACATATGTTTCAGGTATTGTTGAATGATATCGATTGATAAGATGCATGCTCACATAGGACTGGACAAGGCCTTAGTGACTCAATAACAATGATAGATTATGTTTAAATTATGTATTTAGATTTCCAGACGATGTAATTATTCAATGTTTAATAAAACGAAACACTTTTGATATCCATGGTTATGAAACATTAATTCTGTTACAACACTCCCCGACGTTTCCGCCACGTTTGGTTGTCCTACGTGGTCGGGGTGTGACAAATTTGACATTGGAAAACAAAGTTTTGAAAGAGGAGAAGAAAGCTGATAATGAACAGATTTTAGAATTGCGCTTGAATTGTGAAAAACTAAAATATGAAAATGACAAACTTTGGAAGAATGTTGAGAGTTTGTCATTAGAAAACAAAAATTTTAAAGAAAAAGATTTTGAAAATGAAAAATTAAAGATTGAAAAAGATTTTCAAAGTCAAATAAAGATTCTTGAAGATGGGAGATCTGTTTTTAGCAAGAACAATATTGAAAAGCAAAAGGTAATAAATTCCCATCGTCAGACTATTATTCGACTTGAAAAAGAAGCTGAATGTGATAGAAAGAAAATCAAAGATTTAGAGAATAAATTGAAAGGTTTTGTGAAACCAGATTATCCATGTCCAAAACCGATCAATTCAGTTCCAATAAGTGACAATGTCACAAATTTTGACAAAGTCAAAATTGAAGATTGTGATGATAAATCTGATGATGAAAAAGAAAAAGAAGAAAAAAGAAAAACATTTTTGAAATTAAATGAAATGTTTAAAAATACTGTTTTACATTCTACTGAGAAAGGTGAATGCTCAACGCAAAAACCTGTAAAGAAGAATGTGGAACAGAAACAAAAAGATAAAAAATCAAAAAAATTCAAAAAGAAAATAAAAGCTCATCAGATCAATCATCCAATCATTATAAAAAACCACAAAAATCTGAAAATAAAAACTCAAAAAAAATTGGTAATCAGTGGTGCAGGTTTGACCACAGTGCTCAAATGCCAAATCAAGGATACAAGAGGAGACATGAGTACCACAAGGCAATTCAATGCTTTGATCTAAGTGTGTGGTATGAAGACGGTGTGTGGTGTGAAAGTAGTGAGAGGTATGATAATAGAGTGTGTTACACTTGTGGATTTCAAGGACACATTGCTGTTAACTGCCAAAGTCAGAGATTCGAAACAAGAAGGTGCTATGAATGCCAGATCAGAGGTCATATTGCCAGAGATTGCCCAATGAGATCAAAGGGAAGATCGAGGTTTGAATCTCAGAAAATGGCAAAGAAACCAGTCAATGTCAAGCCTAAAGAACAGAAAGTTCAAGAATAGAAAGTTCACGAACCGAAAGTGAAGCTTTCACAGTGGCAGAAAGACAGACTGAGGAAGAAGAGAAAGAAGGCAAGAGAATACTTGGAGAAAATTTTGTCCTCGGATACAACTGGTAATCCGAGAAAAAGTTCTGATGAATTGCTTTCCTCAACTGAAAAGGAAAGCAAAACGAATTCATCAGATGCAAATCTGAGAACAAAAGAGAAGAAAAAGAAAGAAAAATTAACTAAGCAAAATGATAACCAATCAAAGAAAGTTAATTTTTCAGACAAAATCTTGATCAAGGTTTTCGAATATAAAAGAGACCGTGAAAGATTTTTCATTTCAAAGGCTAATAAATTTGGAAAACCTAGATCTAGTAAGAATTGGGTACCAATGAAGGTTGGCGATGAATTTGTTTCTTCAAAAACAAAGGAGCCACGTGTTGGCAATGAATCTGACTTTTCAAAGTCAGACAAGCCATGTTCAGGCAATGATTCTGGTTTGTCAAAACCAGAAGAGCCATCTGATGAGGTAAAAACTGTCAAACCCAAGAATGGTCAGGCTTGGGTGGATTTTTTCAAATGAAAAACCTGACTTGCCGGAGTTCCCAGGTTGGTAAGTGTGGAACAGGAATCGGCATATTTCTTGAGAAATTCACAGGTTAGTAACTGTGATAGTTCGAATCACAAAAGACTAATCAAGGACATTAAGTTGTACTTGATTTATCTTTTCGACAAGTGATTAAAGGAAAACAATGTGATGAAAGAACCCCAAGTTTGTGAAAAGACAATTTGTGAAATGACAAACAAAACCAATTTTCCGGAAAAGCCATTTTGATTAAAACAAACTTAAGTGTTTTGAAATCTAAATGGGAAAATAGTTTGTTGTCGGGGGGAGTTCTGATTGTTTATGCCAAGTGAATGGCGAATTGAAGTGATTTGATATCAGTTTGTCACGTTTTTTGTATAGTTTGTTTTCAAATTTTCCCAGAAAATCAAAATTGAAACATATTTTGATTTTAGGGGGAGAAAAATTTAAAAAAAAAAATTAGAAAATTTGAAAAAGCCAAAAACATGATAAAAACCTACTGGTAAAAATGAAAAAAAAAATTGAAAAATGAAAATGGGTTTTGTGTTTAAGAAGAGGAAATGATAGTACATCAGTGGACTTTCACAGCATGCTAAAGATTTGGAAAGTTAAATGTGATAAACGGTCTCACTGATGATGTGTCAGTAGTTTTTGCACATTTAGTAGATTGTGACGAGATATAAACCTAAATTCAAACTTGCTTATATCGTGGGTAACATCTCTCGGATATATGGGTAACCCCCGAAATCTCGTTTGAAAGATTCCTTTTTCTGATATACTAGGTCTTTATACTCAGTGATATCTGGGGTATTATTCCGGGACTTCTGCTGAATGGAAGTTCTGACCTAGTCCCCAAATAATACTTTCCGCAATGCTTGAAACATAGCATCACCCTAAGCATATATGATAAGACAATAAAATTGCTTAGCAATGCTGTTGTAAAAAGATCCTCTAAAGGGGACACACCTAAAAGGTTGAGTCATGATCTCTCTGCTGAACGGTGGTTCTGACCTGAGCTCTCATGATTCTTCATAACTTATTCCCCTTACAGATATCATTTGTGTTATACTCACCTATAAGACTGAATATTGGGATCTGGATACGGGAGTATATTCTGAGGTGGGACACGCGATTAAGTTTAAGTATCTAAGACATTAAACTCGTATCTCGAAGCAGTTGAACTTTGTGTGAAAATTTAAGTGGACCAGTATACTGACAATCTATGTGAATCGTTTAGAACTTAAAATGATTAAAGCTTAATGGTGCTTGTGATGTGTCTCATAAACTGATATGATCCTCTTACACAAACTCACAAAAATATTATTTGTTTATATTTCTTTACTGTATTTCATTCAAAAACAAAAATCCAAAAAGATTTTCGGAGTGTTTTAGCATAAAATTTTTGAAAAATATAAAAAGATTTTCGACAACTGATGTTGGAAAGCGGATTTTCAAAATTCCAAGTGCTAAACATGATGAACTATATTGGGTTGGGAAAGTTTATTGAAAAACTTTGAATGTTACATACAAATGTTTTGAAAGATTTTGGGTTTAGTTAATCAAGGTCATTTACTTGAACTTGATGTAACTATTTTTATTAATGAAAGAATGATTTTTACCAGTAAGTTTTTTAAATCTAAGTGTTATAAATTTGTGAAACTTATGTTGGGTAGAGTATATGCAGGTAACAGGAATGTAGTCCCCATGGCAATTAAACAATCAAAGTTTGAACCAGAATTTCAAGTTCCGGTATTCCAAGAGGAGGAGTCTGTGAAAGGGGGAGTCAGATTTCTGGAATCAACAGTCAAAGGGGAGATTGAAGATGGAGCTAGTTTGAGTTTCTGAACCTGTGAAGAAGGAGCTTTACAATGACAATATTTGGAAAGAGACAAAGACTAAAGACTCGACGCCGAAGACTTCGTCAACATCCAAGGGGGAGTCTGTTGGTGCACTGAATGTCTGCTGACTACGTCTTATCGAGTCTTATGTCTAGATAGGCTTAATGAGTGAGCAATAGTGTTGAAATTAGGGTTTAAACATGTTTTTAGCAACCTGTCCGTTTGAAATGGTCCTGTCCGTTTGAGGATGTCATGACCGTTTGAAAGTGCCTGACCGTTTGAAGCAGGCTGTGTCACCTTCAAACGGTCAGGAGCTAGTGTCTATAAATAGGGTTGTGCTATGTTCATTTCAAACGGACAAGGTCATGGTGTGAGAGACAAGGTGCTGCCAAAATTTCATCAGAACTCATTGTAAAGTCTCAGGAAATTTGTAATAGAAAGAAATTGAAAGAAACAAGCTGTTGTGACTTGGTTTACTTTGATTCCGCCTCTGTAAACTGAGATGAACTGCCTTTACTGACTATTTAGGGTCACCGAATTGATCCAACAGGAAATAAACTTCTTTTTAGGCCTACAAGTTCAAAAAACGGAGTCTGGGATATTCATCCATCAGACTAAATATGTCGGTGACATCTTGAGCTGGTTCCAGATGTCCGAAGCGACGCCCATTGGTACCCCACTTTCACAGAATCACGGGATTACTCCGCACTTGAAGGATGAAAGCGTTAACTCTTCACTTTATCGCATAATGATTGGATCTCTTATGTACCTCACAGCCTCGAGGCCCAACATAATGTATCCTACGTGCCTGCTCGCCCGATATCAATCCAATCCGAAGGCCTCACATCTAGCAGTTGTTAAAAGGATTTTCTGCTATTTGAACGGTTGCCCGGACACCGGTCTCTAGTACCCTAGGGATGATAGCTTTGACTTGATCACGTTCAGTGATTCTGATTTTGGTGGCTGCAAAATCGACGACAAATCCACAACGACTGGATGTCAGTTTTTAGGAAATCGCCTAGTCACATAGCAGTGCAAGAAACAGACTTGTGTCACTACATCAACCTTTGAAGCTAATACATTGCTGCCTCAAGTTGTTCCCAAGTCCTGTGGATTCAACAACAAATGTGCGACTACGGTTTTGAATTCCTATCTACTCCTATTTTCGTTAATAATTCTGCTGCTTTACAGATCACTAGAAATCTTGTGTAGGATTCAAAGAACAAACACATCGAGATCAAATATCACTTCATACGTGATTTTTTTGATAAAAGACTTATCGATGTTGTTAAGGTCCACACCGATGACCAACGTGCCGACCTTTTTACCAAATCATTTGACAAATAACGATTTGACTATTTACTAATGGTAAACGGCATTAAGGTCAAGCCAGAGTAAACCGACATCGGAAAATCAATATTGTAAATATTTATTTGTGTTTTCTAATTTCTCTTACGTTTTGCATTTTAGGGGAGTAAAAACGAAAAATACAAAAACATTGAAAATTTTCAAAAACACAAAAACAATAGAAAAACAAAAATGAGTTTCCGGGTGAGCAAAATAGAAAATGATAGTACATCAGTGGTCTGTCGAAACCTCTTTGAACTTAAAATGAAAAACAATAAGCAGCTCTATATAAGATGTATCAGTAGGCTCACAATCATTTTAAAGTGTGCAGGGTGATTTAAACCTAAATCGACTGAAGACCGTGTGGGGAACCGCTCATTGGCATATGGTGTTGGTACCGAAATTTCGTTTGATAGATTGCCGAGGTTCTAAGATACGTGGTCTTTATGCTGTTTATCATCTGGGTATCATGGTTGATTCTTTTACCGGAAAACAACGGAGAGCAAGTCTAGAACTTCCATGATACCATACATACGTGTAAATATCATACAAACATGTATATCATACATGATGCATACGACAATCAATAAGTGATAAAAATATCACAGTCACCCTGAATAAGTGATTCTAAATCACATTTATCATCCAAGAGACAAGTTCGTCTCTTTGTCGGTACGATGGTACTAACATGTTCACGGACTTGCTCTTGTGCCCTGCATGCATCGAATATCAAGTTCCTCATTAATAAGTGATTTTATCACATCGGGCTTGTATTAATACAAAATAAGTGAGTACCTCACATCATATACGTTGAAAACAGATGATAAATTGTATACTCACAAGTAAGATGAACTCTCGTGCATACCTTGATACGGGAATGTGTCGTGTGTGGATGAACACCGGTCTGTAAGTATAAATCATACCTTAACATATCCCCTAACCACGAGTACATCTGATAAGTTGAGCTTATGTGGACAACAATACTGATGATCGGTTTAGGATGCTTATCTAAATGTTAACTAATTGAACAACAAGAGTGTTTTGGCGTGACCGTACACTTATATTATTCTCTTACCCTCGAAACTCGCAAAAAGAATGGCTGTAAATATTTATTTACTGCTTTCTGTCTTTACATTTGAAATATTCAAAAAATACCAAAAAGATTTTCGGTGTGTTTTAATATAAACTTTAGGGTAAATTACACTTTTCGTCCTTTATGTTTGTATCGAATTGCAATAGATGACCTTTAATTTTAATAATTACAGTCACAATCCTTTATTTGGAAAACTCGTTACACATTTCGTCCTTTAGCCCTAACCAGGTTAAAATTTTAAGTTAAGTCAGAACATGTGCCTTGCACATGAGGGTACATTGGTAATTTCACTCATTTGTTTATATAAAACCCTATCCAGCCATCTCTCTCCCTCTTCAATCAACCTCCACCACCACCACCACCGTATCCAGCAACCACTACCACCACCACCAAATCCATTCACCAAGCCCTGCCACCACCTGTAACACCTCGAAAATTTACGTCCAATAATGTATTGACACGTGTCATAGGCTTTGAATATGTGAAAAAGTACTTTAGAGGGACTAAAGTTGACAAACAGTGAAACTATGTGAATATAAGGGTCCAAAGTGTCAACAATGGATAAATAGGGTCTACAATAACCCTACATGGTGTTTATAATCTTAAACGATTAAATCATGGATCATACAAAGCGAAAAATGAAAGAAAGTGAGGAATTACAAACTACAGGGGCTAAACGTGTCAACATGTTGAAAGTATACCTCCGAGTGACCTTTTGGCAAACCCGAAGCTTTGTAATGATAAAATATACTCACTAGAATATGTGGTAAAAATTTCATAAAGTTTCGTTGTCGTATGAGAAGGTTATGATCAAAACCGTGCACGAAGGGTTAAATACGTTAACGTTGAAATTCGTGACTTTTCGGGTAAGCGCAAAGTTAACCAAGGACTTTACCATGTTTATAAATGTCCCAAGGTCCTTAAAAGTCAGATTTAAGGGTCAAAAGTGCAAGATAAATAGCCAAAACCACGTAACAAAAGACCAAGGACTGAAATGCAAATGTTGGAAAACTTGTTACCGGATGCGCCACTTGTTCGCGCCCCGCGAGGGGTCTCTCGCGGCCCGCCTACAAGCTGCCAGTGACAGCAGCGCACAAATGTCAGTTAAACAGGTCTGTTTCGATGCTTAACAGCTGGGAATCGATACAAGGGGCTCTTCAATGGATTTACATGCATCTAGGGGCACTTGGACAGATCTTATATCATCAGTAGACCTCTGTGGCATGATCTTGAATGATCAAAAGTGATATAAAAGAACCCACATTGTTGCAAGTTATGTTCATTCATTTAAAACTTTGCAAAAGATCATCTCTGGAGCTCTCTGGACATCAAGCGAACTTTCTAGTGATCTCTAAGCATAATTAGGACTCTTGTAAGTATTCCTAACCCCTTCTAAATCGTTCTAGCTTAGTTAATTAAGCAAAAGTCAAACCATCGTAATTTGCTCAGTCATTTCTCGAATTGAAAGTACCTACAAGTAGGTATTTATGTGGGTAACAAACCCTTAAAAGGGTATTTTCAGATTCCCACTCTAACTATGCTAATTGTCGAGTCAAAGCATACTTTAAAAAGTCAACAGAATGATTATTTGCAAGTTTAAGCATAATTAGCAATGTAGGGTACATGCAACCTGTTTGATCATTAAAATAACATGGTAATTAATGTAAGAACATGTCTCAACATGTTCATCTCGACAATTTTCAGTTTAAACCCGAATCGGAACCGAAAGTCGCATAAATTGACTTTTGCTTTGACTATCAGTTCTGATCCGTTTATGCATGTTTGAGATCTGCCTTAGAGCTTATTTTGGACCAAGTTTCATATAAGTATAACTCTCTGAGATTTTACAACTTGGTTCAATACTTATCCGATTCATATGCATGTTACCGATTTATGCTTAAAAGTTGACTATTATGCCCTTTTGACTATAAAACGTGATTTTTGAAAAAGTGAAAGAGTAGAAACATTAATTGCTGATTTATAAACTTGCACCAAAAATTTGATATCAGTTTGAGGTCTAGATTAAGAGTTATGCTCATTATCGTAATTTGAAAGCCTTATGTTAATTAAATGGCGTAATTAGCGAATAGCCTATGTTAACCCACTTTTTGATATCAAACTTTTTACCCACTGATGTTATATAATATTTTGAGATTTTTGGAGATTTTTATTTAATTTTTGGCTGAGCATAACATAGGTCTCTAAGCTTGATTCGGTTTATGACGATTTTGCCCTTTTTAGCCATAAAATGAGTTTTACAAATCCTTTTGACCTCAAACCTTTTTCTACTGATTTTATTTGTTAAATAAAATATTTTGAGCCTTCTGGAATTATAAAAATATCAGCTTTCTTTTAAAAACCCGGAAATGGCTCCAAATCGCCTTTTTAAGCGTTTTTAACGCATAGTGTGTACTAAAACTATATTAAACATATAAGATTGATACCTACTGATGTTTTTAGTATATTTTGAGATAATAACAGTAAGTAAAAGTTTTTGAACTCAGGTTTCCAGTTTTGACCTTTTAAGCCCTTGTGAAATTACCAAAATACCCCTAAGGTGCATAGTTTGGTTTTAAATGATAAGTTTCACATATGGGTCATACCCTACTGTTATAATATGTTAAACTAAGTGTATTTACTGTACAAATCAGACCTGTAACTCAGATTACAAATTTAACTCTTTGTAATCTTTTAAATTACCAAAATGCCCTTATAAGGCGTAAATTGAGTTTAAAATTCGTATGGGGCATAATAGAAGATATCTTACTGATATTATAACATTTTTAAGCCATATTATCTCAGGGAACTTGCATATGACTCTTATGGTTACCCGTAACGCTCTTTTCGCGTTCGGTTCGGTTTATGTAACTAGTTTGCATAAATTGACCGAAACGGGTCAAACATTATCATTTTTCTCTTCAAATCCAGAATGTGTTTAGTATTCCCATATTATACAAGTCCTCAAACTTGTCGGGTCTAAATCACATTCTATCCGGTCTTCGCTTAATCGTGCGTTTGAACCGTATCGTCCTTAAAACTAACCGGTCTAGGCTTAGGCTTAAATAAAGACCCGTTAGAAATCTAATAGGTTATTATAAACCTTTTGTTCCAGAATAGAAGAACCAGTAAAAGCTACCTTCACTTGCTAGTTGTGATTTATACTTGCCAAGGTAAATACTTTTAACTTATTTTCCCTATACGGGCTTGGGTTACGGTATATAGAATACCGCTTGATCGAGCATCAAATCTTACAGCGTTGGGTGGTTAATTGAATAATTTGATCGGCTTGTTTAAACAGTCTTGTTCACTTAAAGCCTTTGGGGGGTTAATGACCATGTCCCGGATATCCCTGGCATCATTTTACGAAATGGCCACGACCTGAGCACGGGGTGTAGGCGTACACCTGTCAGTGTATAACTCAATATTGTGGTGTGTCTATTGATCTTTAACCCAGAAAAGATCCGGGCTACTGAACGCACAAGTAACATGTAATTCGTTCACAAGATTATATTATATAATTATCCCAAGTTATAAAATGTTTTGTGCCACGTGCATTCAAATCAATTTTCAACCCTTTTCAAAATGAGTCAGTTAAATTGTATTTACCAGTGTAAACAGACGTATTTTTCCAAAAAGATTAAGTGCAGGTACTACTCGTACTAGGCTGGCTGTCTTCTAGAGCGTCCACAATAAGTCTCGCAAGCTTGGATGACAATAAAGCTGTTGAACAATATCTTATTTTATTTTGATCCGCCTGTGGATCCGTTTCAACTATTTGTGATATTTAATATTACACTTTATTAAAGTTGAAATGAATCTATCTTTGCTTCCGCTGTGCATTTATATATTGTGTTGTTTGTCTATGATGATACCAACTACGTCACGATACTCCCCACTAGGCCCACCGGTGGAAAATAGGGGTGTGACAGGTTGGTATCAGAGCCAACTCTGAGTGAATTAAACACTAGCCTTTTGTGTTTAATCTCAGTTACACAATTGCACAATCCTCGATTCTCGAGTCTAGAAAAAGAACTTAGGAAATTTCTAAATTTTTGTTTTATTTCTAACTTTGTCTTATATATATTTTTGTTGTATCACTTGTTATTTTTGACAGGTTCACAAAAATGCCGCCACGTATGAGAGGAAGAGGAAGGGGACAAGGAGCACATGTAGCCCCAAACGACCACGAGGCCGGACCGTCACACCGGTGAACACCTTCGGATCCCCATAACACAGATGCTCAAGATCTTTGGAGGTCTTTTACTGAACCAGCTAGACGCTCAGTTTCACTGAGTACCTCCCCGTCTATCCCACACTCCTTCGGGCCTTATTCGGAAAATAAGCCCTACAACTCTCACCAGTCCTACATTCCTCTTCTAGGACACAATTCACCCTTTGACCATCCATCACCCGTCTTCCAGGGCCAGTTCAACCTTGACGACTACTTAGGAGCAGCAGTGGGTTTTAACCCACTTGGACCCGAAGACCACTTTTCTGGTGGCAACCCGATGGACATCGATGAGGATACCGATCCTGCAATGCCACCGTCCGGAACTCCCAATTATCCCATTGAGATTTCAGATGGGTCACCTTTTGTGGGATCACCATACAATGGTCCCGACAGCTTTAAAGAGAAATTCAAGCAGTATGAGTGGGTATTTACTCCTAGTTATCATAACTCTCCCCTGCACCAGTCATACCATAGCTCTCCCCTGCACCAGCCACACCACTCTCCCCTGCACCAGCCGCAACACAGCTCTCCCCTGCACCACCAGCAGCAACCACCAGCAGCAGCCACAGCAGCAGCAGAATCCTTCCGAGGATTCCCGACTTGTCGCGGTCACTCCACCGGCGGCACCACCTCAGCTTCAGCCTCCCTCGCCCCCGAGGCGAAGGAGAACTACCTTGCGGATATCCGTGCGAGGGGGAGTGCGCATCAGCACCCCTCCACATTCTAGTGGCAGCCGGTACTCGCCAGTCCACGAAGAACCAGAGATGGGAGAATCTTCACACCCTGTCTCAGAAGTAGTCTCTGCGCCAGTCGCACCACAACCACCAATGGGTTTTGGAGACCCAATCCCTGCTTACACTGGTGCGGCAGCATACAATCCCTTCGAGCAGCAGATCCACACAGGTTACAACTTTGCAGAGGATCCCTACTGGTTAGCTTCAAGCTTCAACGTTCCCCGACCGGAAGGTCCTTTTGGAGGTCCCTGGAATACGGGACACTCTACCTATGGATACCCACCATATGGCTATCAGCAACCACCGCGAACACCGGTGATGTCACCGCCACAGATTCAGGAAATCCTTCAAGGGATAAATGAAGTGCGACAGGACTTTCGGCAGGAGATGTGGCAAGAACGAAGGCATAACCGAGGGATGTTCAAGAAAATGGTGGATTTGATCAAGGGTAAAAGAAAGAAGGATCACTAAATCCTTTGTTTGTTTATTTTAGTTGTAATCATGTCCCTGCGAGGACATTTATTTCCGTACTCTGCCCCTGCGTGGGCATATTTTCCTTTTTGTTCTGCCCCTGCGTGGGCATGTTTTTCTATTTTGACCCCTGCGTGGGTTTGTTTGTTAGTTTGGCCCCTGCGTGGGCATGTTGTTTGTGTAAAAGTCCCGTTTAGGGCAGTTTGTACTAGTTTAAATTTTTAATGGTATGATTAATTCAAGTTTTTCATTTTAAATTATGTGCATAAACATAGTATATGAATAAATGAAAAATAACATTTATTACTTTGAATTACCATTTTAATAAAATAATAAGAATCTTAAAAAGGTAAAACCTAGCTTGAATGTCATATTAACGACCTGGCCAATATGGTAGAACCTGTTTAAAAGATTCAAATCTCTGTTAACATCTGCAAACATGTTAACATTCTTGGCTAGTGTGATCCGTAAAATCACACATGTCACCCTTTTAATAAATTATCCAAAGTTATATTTTTATATATATCTGAGTGTGACATAATGCCTACGGGTTATAATTAATGTCATATAAAACAAAAGGCAGCCGTAGTTTATAGACTCCCTGCCAAGAAAAGGATTGGTTTTTATTTTATTCAAACTTTAATCCTATAAGACCTAAATTTATAATTTAGAAAAATTGTCTACGTGACTAGGCCTGTTGTGCCAATATTTATTTCATTCTAGGATTAAGTTACTAATAAAAAGTCCTGAATGAAATTACTTATAAATTAACTATTATGGTTCTTTAATTACCATGGGTAATAAATCGTCAAGAACGATAATACTGTTTAGGCTTCTAAATAGACCTTGTCCTCATTTTTATGTAGCAATTAAGACTACATGGCTAAGTCTGAAGAAATAAACAGTCGTCCAGAGGAAAACCCCGAAAATGTTAAAATACTGGTAACTGGTGCGGAGCTGCAAGCATTAGTAGATAATGCTGTTACCAAAGCGATAAATAGGCAGTATAGTGAATCAAGCGGGACCCGAAGTAGGACCCAATCCGCACCACATTCCAAACCAAAGACAAACTCGGTGGCTCATAGCAAACCGCCCTCTAAGAAAGATGAACTTAAGAAAGATGAGCTCAAGAAGGATGATGATCGACATTCATCTAACCAAAACAGTGTCCCATCAAGGAAGGTCGAGCATAAACAGGAACCGCGTGGTAAGTCCTGTACATACAAATACTTCGTCTAATGTAAACCCCGGGACTTTACTGGGGAGAAGGGAGCGGTTGACTGTATGACCTGGTTAGACGAAATGGATACAGTTGTGGACATCAGCGGCTGTGCTGAAAGGGATGTAGTGAAATATGTGTCCCAATCGTTCAAAGGAGAAGCACTGGCATGGTGGAAGTCTCTCATACAAGCTGCTGGAAAGATCCCACTCTATAACTTGTCATGGGATCAGTTCGTTGCTCTTATTAAAGATAATTATTGCCCGCAGCACGAAGTCGAGAGAATCGAATCTGATTTCTTGTCGTTGGTGATGAAGAATTTAGATTGCCAGGTGTACCTCACAACTTTCAACACCCTATCTAGGTTGGTTCCGTACTTGGTAACCCCAGAACCTAAGAGGATTGCCCACTTCATCGGGGGTTTAGCCCCTGAAATTAAAGCAAGTGTTAAGGCATCAAGGCCTGCAACCTTCAGATCAGCAGCTGATCTATCTCTATCTCTTACCTTGGAGGTAGTCAAGTTGAGAGTGCTCAGGAATTCAGAAGAAAATAAGAGGAAGCGTGAGGACGATACCTCACGAAGATCAGATAAGAGACACCGAGGAAATAACGACCACAAGAAAGGGTCGGGATCTAAGAAGGATGGGCAACAATCAGGGGATAAGCCCAAATGTAAAAATTGTAAGAAGAACCATTTTGGGAAGTGTCGATTTGAGTCGAGATCCCAGTCTCACACGAGATCCTGTGGGATTTGCAAATCTACGGATCATAAGACTTTGGAGTGTAAGAAGCTGAAAGATGCAACATGTTACGGTTGCAATGAAAAAGGGCACATTAAGTCCAATTGCCCAAAGAACGCCAAGAAAGCCGAGGATGGGAAGAAGACCAATGCGAGGGTCTTCAAGATGGACGCTAAGGAAGATGTTCAGGATGACAACGTGATTACAAGTACTTTTCTCGTAAATGATGTTTTTGCTAGAGTATTGTTTGATTCTGGAGCAGATAAGTCTTTTGTGGATAATAAGTTTTGTGAGTTGTTAAAATTTCCTGTAAAAGCCTTAAGTGTGAAGTATGAGGTGGAACTAGCTGATGGAACCATAGAAACCGCCTCAACTGTTTTAGATGGATGTGTTATATCCATTAGGAATCACTCTTTTCCTTTATCCTTACTTCCCTTTAAGCTAGCCGGTTTTGATATAGTGATAGGCATGGATTGGTTATCGCATAACCAAGCCCAGATTGTGTGCAACAGAAAGCAAGTAGTAGTCAAAACCCCGTCTGGTGAGTCACTTACCATTCAGGGGGATACCCAACATGGATTGCCTAAGCAAGTGTCCATGCTCAAGGCATCCAGATGTCTGCATAAGGGTTGCGTCATCTATATGGCACAAGTTACTATTGATGAGCCAAAGCCTAAGATCGAGGACATTCCCGTCATTTCAGAATACCCTGAAGTTTTCCCTGAAGAACTACCTGGTTTACCACCAGATAGGCAAGTGGAATTCCGAATTGACATCATTCCGGGTGCAGCACCAGTAGCAAGAGCACCTTATAGGTTAGCACCAACGGAGATGAAGGAGTTAAGGACGCAGTTAGATGATCTGCTAGCCAAAGGTTTCATTAGACCTAGTTCGTCCCCTTGGGGAGCACCGATCTTATTTGTCAAGAAGAAGGATGGGTCGATGCGCCTATGCATCGATTACCGTGAGCTTAATAAAGTCACTATCAAGAATAGGTATCCTTTGCCAAGGATCGATGATCTGTTCGATCAATTACAAGGGGCAAGCTACTTTTCTAAGATCGATTTGAGGTCAGGCTATCATCAGTTGAAGGTCAAGGATGAAGATGTGCACAAGACAGCGTTTAGGACTCGTTATGGACATTACGAGTTCCTAGTGATGCCTTTTGGGCTCACTAACGCACCAGCCGCATTCATGGATCTCATGAATCGCGTCTGCAAGCCTTATCTGGATAAATTCGTCATTGTCTTCATTGACGACATCCTTATCTACTCAAAGAATCAAGTTGACCACGAGAAACACCTTCGTTATATTCTCAAACTTCTACATCAGGAGAAACTCTATGCCAAATTTTCGAAGTGCGAATTTTGGCTTCGAGAAGTCCAATTCCTTGGACATGTGGTAAGTGAGTGTGGTATCCAAGTGGATCCCGCTAAGGTAGAAGTAGTTATGAATTGGCAAGAGCCAAAGACGCCTACTGAGATTCGTAGCTTCCTGGGTTTAGCAGGATATTATAGGCGTTTCATCGAAAATTTCTCAAGGATTGTTGCGCCTCTAACTTCGTTGACACGTAAGAAGGTTAAGTTTAATTGGGGCCCTAAGCAGCAGGAATCCTTTGACATTCTTAAGAAAAAGTTGAGCAATGCACCAGTGTTAACATTGCCCGATGGTATAGAAGAATTCGTGGTGTATTGTGATGCATCCCACACTGGTATGGGCTGTGTACTTATGCAGAAAGGCAAGGTTATTGCCTACGCTTCACGACAGTTAAAGGTACACGAGAAGAACTACACCACCCACGACTTGGAGCTGGGTGCCGTTGTATTTGCATTGAAATTATGGAGGCATTACTTGTATGGAACCAAGTGTGTGATCTATTCAGATCACAAGAGCCTTCAACATTTGTTCAATCAGAAGGAATTGAACATGCGACAAAGACAATGGATGGAAACTCTAAATGATTATGATTGTGAGATAAAATACCATCCAGGCAAGGCAAATGTAGTTGCTGACGCCTTAAGCAGGAAAGAAAGAGTAAAGCCGATAAGAATCAACGCCAAACGCATTGAAATAAGGAATAGTTTAAACGAAAGGGTGTTAGCTGCACAGAAGGAAGCTGTGTTGGAAGCTAACTATCCTGAAGAAAAGATAGGAGTAACTGAGGAGCAGTTATCCTATGACAAGGATGGAATGCTAAGATTGAATGGACTAGTATGGGTTCCCATTTTTGGAGGACTTCGAGATGTTATCCTCCAGGAAGCCCACAGTTCCAAATATTCTGTTCATCCTGGAGCTGATAAGATGTACCAGGATCTAAAGGCAAACTACTGGTGGATTGGTTTGAAAAGTCTGTAGCTGCCTATGTAGCTAAATGTTTGATTTGTGCGCAAGTCAAAGCTGAGCATCAAAAGACGTCAGGTTTGTTGCAACAACCTGAAATTCCCACATGGAAGTGGGAGATGGTAACAATGGATTTCATCACCAAATTGCCGAAGACGAGAAAGGGAAA